>JAVYIG010005208.1:0-142283 GCA_035222895.1 Strongylocentrotus droebachiensis
GAAAAGAATCATCAGGATTTGTGAGGCTTTTTTATTCCCAAATTCTTCATCCCGAAAGGGGGGAGGGGGCACATTCTGGGACTTGTATAATGTATTATATTACATATACTAAATCTGCCAGTGGTGAAAGGGTAATGCTATCCTAAATTTTCAAATATTGTATCAGTGAAGTGAATTTTCATTAAAATTAGAAAGCGTCTGATCCTTTGATCTTCATCTATATCAATTACATTCGACCAGAGTAATCAACCTTTGTGTAATACTACACCTCGTCCCATTCCATCTACCAATCAATAAACAATTAATAGCCGCTGTGATCGCAACCATATAGAGGCTCGCTAATGCATGCGTAAATGCTTCAGTATTGTTTACAGAGAACGTTACCATGGAGATGAGTGACCGTATCCTAGTAACAGTCAGAGAAGGGTAATATTATTTGCCAAACTGAAGAGGTTAGTCACTAATTAAACGATGGGATCTCATTAAATGAATGCAGTGAGGTCAGATACAGCGTAAATTAGTAACAAATGTTTCATAGCATGAGCTTTTGAGTCTTTGCATCTATTGGTAGGACCAATATGACCTAGACCTCTTATTGATTCTTCGTACAATGAATTTTGATGGTCTGAATGAAAAGGAGGGGAGGGGGGGGGGGGGGGTACATAATACACTTAAACACAACTGTCTATAAGGTCAATATTTGTCAAGGAGATTTATATTATGCAATAGATTTGATTACTGAATGCTTTAATGGATTGATGTTTGATTTGGAAGTAGAATTGTGTAATCAATCTATTCAACTTTCTTATTTAAGATATTCAGCTCTGCTCTGACTTTTCAAAGAAGAGAAATAAACTTCATCATTACAAACAGTCTCTAAAGTTAATCATTAATTGTTCACGTATTTTCATGTACAGTCAAACCTGCCTATGAAAATCACCTTTCCTATTTCGAAAGAGCTGTCTTTTAACACAGGTTTCACTGGGAAAAAAACAGCGATATTGATATACCAACATTTGAATGAGGTAAGTGGAAGTGTTGCACATGCATGTCAACCAAATCAGAGTAATTAATTCACTCTTATTTTCTGAGAACAAGAACATACAATAGAAGAATGTAATCTAGGCTTACTCCAAGCTTCCTCAAGTATCAAAATAAGAAACTAGTCTAATGAATGCGTTCTCATCTCAAGCCAAGGCGACTCACCCAAACCATACAAGTGGCTCTATATCTAGACTTAGGATGCCATCCCTGAAGCAATAGCTTACAACCACAAGAGAGCTTTAGCCAAACAGATATTACCATTCAAATCCACAAACCAATATCCATTTACTGAGAACCAGGAAGGTGATAGCTAGACTTAAGGTCCTTACGGCTCGAAGTAGAGGACTCCTCTTTCCTTCTAGCTCTGACCAAACATAGCAACAAAAACAACAACAGCAAGAAAGATAAAAATACAACCAAGCTTGGCCCACCCCATTCCATTTGGTCACCTATTTCTACATTTCAATTACCGGTAGGCCTGTTCGTTTTCTTCTTCTAGTTCTCATTTATGTAATAATTGGAGAATTGATCCGCACAAGTCACACCCTTACTGATTTCCCAAATCACCCCCTCCCCCTTCCCCCTCCTTCTTTCCCCTCCCCCCCCTCCCCCCCTCCCCCCTCCCCCCACCCTCTTTCTCCCACCTCCAGCTCTCCTCTTCCTTCCACTCACCTTCAAACTTCATTTTGTCCAGATCTGCATCGCTTCCTCTCTAATCACAAACTTGGTCAAGTATTCGCTGAGAACTTTCTTCGCAATGCTTCAAGGACAATGACCACCCCTAGAGGGGGGTATTCAGATGCCATGTTTTCATTACGCCCCAGAATCACTCGGGAATTATCTTCCGGTCGATTTTTCAGGTTGCGTCTTACTTCCGCCCTCATTTTCAAATTGTGGATTAACTTTCCCATCAAGGGAAAATTTGGATATGTTACAGACGCATTTTCTTTGTAGGGTAGGACAAATATTCAGGGTTTAGGATGGAAAATGTAACGGATAAGCGGTAAGTGGACCATATATTATGTGACCTAAACGGAAATCAATGTTTTGCTAAGTTTTGGTTACAATCACTATAAATGCAAATTTCTCTCGGAACTTGTTTTGTTCAAGAGGACTCCCCCTGCCCCCCATCCCCATTTCTTGCCACCTATGTGCAGATTCAGTGTTGAGTCAACTCAAGACTGATTTGCTTAGATGAATTGTGCTGATTTAAAGATTTCTCTTCCCTGGTTCCTATGAAGGTTAACAATCTGTCCTCTTTTCTTTTCTACAAATTTATAGAAAAAAAATACAAGTTGCGGTTTTGAGCATTTCACCACATTTCTTTTGTCCTTAAATATTTCTCACTCTTTCATTTTCTACTATCTTATTTCAATTATTGTTTACAATTATCATTTTACTTAATAAATGAATCATTATGAATTTGATTCAAATAATTACTGGGTATTACATTTAACAAAATTCAATAAAACTGTTATCTTAGTTTTTACCTGAAGCATGCAGTAAAGCTGAGGAACACTTGGATTTAAATACCTCCTTTTGTATTCAAACATCAGCTAGAAGTAAGCAATTGGTTAATTAAAAAAAAAAAACTGCTCTACCATTTGGGGAGGGTGGATAATCTGATATCTTTAGTATGACCCATCCATACACCATGCATATTCATGAGCCATCCATACATTCATGCATATTCATGGAATGTTCTCTTCTTTTGCTACCCACTTGAGCGCTATCCTCTTCCCGGTGAATTACCACGGATCGATTGATGGCGCTTGCATCAACATGGATTCGGGAGTCTCATGAGCAACTATAACCAGGGGGGAGTTTCACAAAGTTAAGTTGGACTTAACTATGGCAGGCCATTCATGCCACTGATTGCTATCACCATTGGTCTCTCAATTATGATCTTTAGATAATATTTTTTCCTTCAATAATGAACTATCAACATATGTAAAACCTGTAGATTTGTGACCATGATTTGTACGTCCCTTGAGAGACCAATGCCAGTAAATGATGTGAGCAAATAGTGGCATGAATGGCCTACCATAGTTAAGTCCAAGTGCAAGTTGATCTTAGTCTTTGTGAAACATCCCCCAGGAAGAGGCCGAACATGAACTTGGAGTTGGTATGGAATTGTGGATGAAGACATAATAGAGCAGAATCATATCTGTCTGACATGTATCAAGTGATTCAATTTAAGGTTAATTTATGAGCCATTTAATGAAAACAGGATGATTTTATTATTTGTTAAGAGCAATATCGGGCGATGTATACGTTTTTAAGCTCTTTCTTTGAGAAATGTCTTTAACCAATTGAGTGCTGAAGTCTTTCATCCCTATGAAAGACCCAAATCATTCTTCTAGATAATGGGTCTCACTAAAAGCCATTAGAATATAGGCATAACATTTCAATACCAGTTTTTGATTTTTTTAAGTTTTCCCATCCATTTTTCAACGTAAATCACTTTCCCCCATTAGGGAAAAGCAGTCTACTAAAATATTTATTTGACAATAATGTGTGAATTTTGAACATCTGCCTCCTCTAAGAACATTTAATATATCTGTGACATTTGGCAACAGTAGCACATCCACAAGCTTTACTGCATACGTTCAATAGTTATCTGCGAGATGAAAGAAGTTCAGATAATCTGCAGAGATCGAGAACAGAATTACTACTATAGTTAACATCCTTCCGGCTTTAAACAACTAATATGTACCGGTAAGCTCAAATATAAAAATAACTGAGATCTTAAAATGAAATTTTGATTTTCAGGATAGCCGAGATGTGATATATGTGATATCAGAAAGCAAGAGACGAATCGGAAATCAGAAAATATGAAATATCAGCCTCCAGGACCAACATGCGTGCCGATAAATAAAACAGGCACTGGGAGGGACATGATTGGCTAGCATGCATCCTCCTCCTCCAGCTATCATCCCGGGTTAGAGGCCTTGGGATGCTTTGATTATGTTACCATGGATATGGTTGCATGGCAATGGTTGGGGTGAATGGTGTCAGCTTGGAAAAGGAATAACTTTACAAAAGCATTTGGTGAGTCGGCAATAGTTCTTGAATTAATCATAGCTCTTTTGAAGGAAGAAAATCAGTATAAAAAATAAACTTTGACATTAAAATATGTTCTTGAGAGAAAAGTAATGATTGCATGAAGGTCAAATGATATGACCTTGTTTCCTCATTCAATATCTCCATGCTTGCTAGAAATACCCTCAGGATTTATGCAGTAATGATTGACCGGACGGACGGATTGTGCTAAGAGTTTGTGAGTTAATTGACTCAGGGTTAATATTTGCACTAGACGCACAAAGTCAATACCTCGGACAAGCTTTTGGACTATGTACTGGTCAATCGTTAGCTCAGTTCTCATTTAGACGAGTAGCTTAAAACCTGTAATCATCGTTATGAGAAATTGTGTTGATTATCAAATATATCCAGTTTTCCAGTGGAGCTAATGTGAATTATAACAAGAAAGAAGTGCATAGGTGTATGTGTACATATACATACACAATATCAAGAGCAAGAGAGAGCAAGAGAGAGAGAGAGAGATACAGGGAGAAACAGGGAGAGATTTAGTGGAAGAATAACAGAAGAAAAACACAATATCAAGAAAAAGAGAGAGAAAGAGAGAGCAAGAGAAAGAGAGAGCAAGTGAAAGAAATTGAGCACAAGTAAGAGACAAGGAGAGAGAGTGAAAGAATAACAGAAAGGGAGAAAGAAAGAGAGAATGAAAGGGGAAGGGGGGAACATAGATCAAGTGAAAGAATAAAGGAAAGAGAGAACGAAAGAGAGAGGGAATGGGGAAGGGGGAACAAAGATAAAGGGTACCATATATGCCTGCAACTAGTCACCATGCATCCCCAACAGACTACATACCCATATGATTGATGGCCAGACAGACCTTTTAACATTGATCATTCTGAACCATTAGGGACACAACAAATAAAACATGAGAACATGACAAAGATCAACTCAAGCCCTTAACATGAATAATATCACATTCTCTTATCATTGAAAGGGAGTATAAAAACCAATAAGGAAGCAAGGTGTTACATTTTGAGGGAGGGTGCAGTACAGACCGTTATTTTACCTTCTAAAACCAATTGTGGCATATCTGGATACAAAAAGGCCCTCCCTTAATACTTTTATTGTACTACAAAATGGCATGTTGCTTTTTGCTTTCTATTTTTGTAAATGTTTACAAGCTCTTGCTTGCTTGTCAGCTAGTGTTTTCGTAAACTGAGCCCCTCTCTCTCCTTCAAAATCCTGAATCGCATCTGTCTTTAGCATGACGTAATGCTGATACTAACAAAATGCAATTTGGACCCCTAAAATGAAAATAAAACAAATATAACAATCAGTGCCCACGTACACACAAGCACTCGAAGTAGGTCCTTCTGGTTCCAAACAGACGATGATGCTTTATGTGCATTTTGGGTGGATTACTTTTTATTTTCTAACAAAGATAAGGTGAGTAAGAGTTCAAAAGCAAATTCTAGGACCAAGAAAATGATGACAGATCACCAATTAGGACAAGAAATCCCCCGAAGAAGGCGACATAAATCTTGTTTATAGGGGTTGAAATATGGTCTGTTGAGAGCAATAACGGCATAATGCTATGGAAAATGAAGAGAGTTATAATGCCCTTCTAGCTCTATGGAGACTTTGTTCATGATATGATGTATCTAAACCATGAAGTATCACACAGCCATGTATCCCATATTGTACTTGTAATGCACATATTGTCAATGATGTACTTGGCATCAAAAAATGTTTATAAGGAGAAATCTGAGTACATTACAAAAAGTCAATTTTAGTATAACATTATGAGTATAGCAATTTAAACAAGTGCTTGTTAATTTACTTGTCACCCTTTAAAGATGAAGTTGAGTACTGATCATGCGATTGCATTGTGAAAGAAACGGTGTGGAATCGACCAGAAAAGGTTGATCATCTAGCATATAAGAATTTGTGTGTATTGCAAGGTTCTGGAATCATCAAAATGATAAGAAATTTGGCCAAGTCTTGGTAAAGTTACAAACACTGTACACAGAAAGATGTATATGGGACTACACGAACACGTGGCGTAAAAATCCTACCCCCAAGTTTTACGATGTTACATGACATATTTAGAATATGAAGGCATTTGAAGAGCCATGCTTTTCAGGGAACATGTCTTATCTGATGTTCTTCCACACTTGCATAATAAGAATGATAATGCTCACAAATTATTTTTCACCTCTTCCCAGAACTCAACCTTCTCTTTAGATCTGCCAAACAGACATCTAAGAAAAATATAAAATAACATTGGAAACATATAAACTGTATATTTCTTTGGTGGCCTTTATCTATAAACAAACGAATGAGTTACTCACATTGTCGTAGGCAGTGTATGGAACAGACGGGCAGGAACGATACTTCAGCCTTCGGTCCCAGGAGTTTGAATGATAATAATTGGGGTTCCTCTTATAATATGTCATGCTGACCAGTCGTAATGATCCACAATCAAACGCACAATAATATCCACTCGTCTACTGATGCTCAGGAATTGGAAGAGGTAGTTTTCATTTGCATTTTCAGGCTCCCAAAGAGGAAAAACACAATTATTCCAAAGTCAGATCTGATGGTCGTACCAACAAGAACTAGTTTGTATTCGTAGTATCCTGATCCCAGCGGTAAAACCACAATTATCCAAAGATCTGTTGGTCTTTAGATTCTCACTAAAGCATAAACTAGTTTTCATCCGCAAGAGCCAGTTTCAAAGGTCTAATTTGTAGTTGATGTCATTATTACAGTCGCATCAATCCATCATATATGCAGATACTGAATAAATCTATATCCACAGGTAACCATCGGTATCCAATCTAGGGTAGGCAAGTATTTACTCAAATTGACAACACATGTCCATTTCCTCTAGGTATAGTTTATATACTACATATATTGATTAAAAGGAAACACTGACCATAGACAGACTGAAATTCAACGACAAGAATACTGTCACCTTGCTGCTAAAAAGACATTATAGGCAATACTATTTTAGTGGCAGTGTTGGTATTGCAGAAAGCTGAGGATAGGCATTTGAAATATGATTATACAATCCAGAACCATCTACAAAACTTCTCAAGTTTTAACAATTCAATAAATCGAAATAAGCTACCACAAACTAATGCCCTCTTGAATATCGAGGCGCACCAAATTGAAGACTTCTCCTCACCATCAAATTCTGCTTAGAAAATCAAGGCCATCTAAAAACCTCAACAAAACTCATGAAAAATATCAATAGCCATCTATTTGATATTCACATACATGCCACCTTAAAATGCAACCATTCAACCACAACATATTATATTCCTATACCATGATGCACTTGGGACTTAGACTAACATGGGAAGGGGGGGGGGGGGGGGGGTGGGGTCAAATTCAAATGATGGTTGAAATAACTAAAAATGTCCATATGATACACAGCTAATCATTTTCTTAATAAATAAGGAAATATTATTTGGATATTAAGTCTAAGATCATTTTTGTATTTTTGTATCAAGAAGGCTAAATATATATGCAAGTATCATATATTGATAGCTAGAGAAGCATGAACCCTGAGATACATGTTAACACCCTTCTGGCTCTGTATAGACACACTATCATTCAAACATCAACCACGATACCCCAAACATGAACTTATGACAACAATTTGACAGAGAACCTTTCCTCATGTCACATTCACAAAATGAATTCTCATAATGACATATCCTCCTAATTAATAAACAAATCTTGATTTTCTGACTTTCGAACACAACTCAGAACCCATCTTTGTTATAATCTGAATTCTCAGAATGTTCAAACCATTGTGAAACCTCTTGTAGAGAAGCATCATCATATTGGCATTCCAAATTCTTTCCCCTAAGAGCTATCCCACATGGATAATGTACCCTAACTAACTAATTCATAAGCAAATCTTGATTTCTAACTTCCTACACAACTCAAAAACCCATCCTTGTTATATATTCCAAATTCTATAAAGTCCAAACGAATGTGAAACATCTTGTAAAGATCAGCCTCATCATATTCGCATTTCAAATTCTCTAACCTAAGCTATCCCACATTAATAATGTACCCTACCTTACATTACCAAATCCCAGGCCTCATGTGACATCCATCGTAAACGATTGCTCAATCAATAAATAGTCACATGATGCTATCAGCGATTCGACACAGTGCAATCAGTTGCCATGGCGACACGGCTGGATCAACATCCAGGCATCCGATATATTAGCACTTCAGCAATTTGGCGATAAAAATGAGAGAGATGATGACAGAAATGGGAGCGGACAGACTTAAGATGAATAAGGTCCTAGCTCTCCAAAAGAAGCGGAGAAAATGAAGAGTGTTTTCATATCTTCTTTGGATAGTGGTTAATTATTAACGTTTTAGAGAGCGCTCTAGCATATAATGCATGTGAAGGGGTGAATCATGTTGGAACTGTAAAGCTGTGGTATGGAAAGTTTCTAAGATTCAGAGAGACCATCGTGGTGCCTCCATATTTACAGAAATGTTTTGATCACACTGCATTTTCTTTTTGTCATTGTTCACTTCGATAAAATATTGTTCAGAACAAAGAAACTTGATTAATTAACTATTTTCATTTTATCATTGTTCACTTTTCTAAAACTCCAAAATCCAGCATGACTTTAGAGGACCAGAACAGTAAAGGAACATTTTACTCTATAATGCTGCTTCCTAAAATATTCCTTATACCTGAACAAAGGCTGAACATTTTACATTTACATCACAATTTACCAACATATCCATGCCAAGCTGTTAAAACACGCCATTCGTCAGCATGCTTTAGCAGTTCGAACACGATCCCCGATACCTGATCCTCCATTTCCTCCTAACTTTGCTCAATATTGATCAAAATCCGGACAGGCAACGTTCCGTAGCGTCAAGCCTAGTAACAACCAAAAGGTCACCTAGATAACCTATATTTAGTTTATTCATGACTTTCTGCAGCGTAAACTCGCAGAGGAATATGGCGGGAATCGTTCTAGTTTCATAACCGAGGGGCTCCCTCTCCTGTCACCACCTGCGCCATTGTTGCTCCGATCTTGGGGAACAATCGATCTGAATCATGGGGTTGACCCGAGGCGGGCGTCGTCGCAAGAAGAAAGGTCAGTAGGGATTCTCAATGTAATGAGATTGTGACAATGTGTACGATGATCATGAGCAAAGTCAACCTTTCCTAGGTACATTGTTGCCCATGTCTTAGGGCAGATTTCCATCTCAAATGTCTCAACGTCTATTTCGGGAGAAAATTACATTTAAATTTGTTCATACATTCCAATAGTACTATGGGCGATGCATGCAACCTGTCAACAATATGCCGCCATCTCTTAAAAAGACAGTGTTAACAAAATATTCCCACAAATGGATTTGATGTTCACTTCAAAAACAGAGGGATAAGGACAGAAAGTATAGAAGCAATACAAATGGGTTTAAAATGATTCCAGGAAGAGATGAAATTAAATATCCATTGTAAGCGAGATGATGAGTTGTATTTTCTTGTCACTCGAACCCTCCTTAGGATCAGTTTTCATGAAAAGAAACCAGGTTTCCTCAAAAACAACTTTTTACATTTTTCAATCTTTTTCCCTAGAGACACTGTTTTAGCTTTCAAACTCTCTTATTCTCCATATTTCTTTTCACTGTCCTTAGAGGCACTAGATACATTTGGAAAACTATACATGTACTGATTATACACCATAACATTCCACACAGTGACACCTATGTAAACTGTACTTATGTATATCTGTTCAGATCCTACCGAATTGAAGTGACAGCATCCCAAAGCAGACAAGTTTGTTGCATCACAACGCGACTATCGAGAAGACTGGATGTAACAGTAGAGTTAATTGAGGTCTGCCAGGCATAACAACTTGTTTTGATTTGAGTCTACTGACCTAATTTTAGACATTATGAAGTAGGGCAAGACGAAACGCGATAGGAATAACTAACACAGTTCTCGTTACTCTCGAGACATGGTTATAGAACTAGCTGAGGATGATGTAGGAAGAAAAGAAGAAAAAAGAAAGAAAAGAAAAAAAAGAAAAAAGAAGAAGAACATGAACGTAAAGAACAAACAATAATTAGATGAAGACAATGAAGAAGCAGAAGAGAAACTTCAATAAAGAGAGAGAGAGGGAAAGAGAAGGGGGCGCAATTTGTTTTGAATTGTGAATAAAAGATTCCTTTACAGATTTTTAAAATTACAAAATATGTTTTGTTGCTGTTGTATGTAGTCTCCTATTTCTTACATGTGCACTTTATAACTTGCAAATTTACTCTCTCTCTCTCAATGTTGAGGAACTCGTCGATCTTTTCCCCATGGCCTATTTGATAACAACCCGTTCTCAAAACTTGTTCATCTTCGAGAGAAATCCACTTAAATGAAAATCAATACTTGAAGTCGCGGAAATAGAGAGCATGGTTTCCTCACCCGTATCACCCCTCTTTCCAATTCACTGAAGCTTTCCCTTGTAAGTAACCTGGAACACGAGGGAGTTGCTTTCGCAGGGAATGGTATAAAGTATTAAACCCTCACACCTCTGAACGCCAGCATCCTAGCGATCCCTAGCGACGCAGTTTCACAAAACACTCTTCATAGGAATTTCATGCTCGGGCTCCAAACGGAAACTCGGACGGGTCTAATTGCATTCTATTTCCAAAGCTGCATTTCTCAGATTTTTATTTTGCCTAATGTTATGCATAGAAATCCTTTCCCTCCAAATGCCACCACTTCCTCCCTGCCTCCCCCCCCCCTTATTTGAAGGTCATCACAGAAAAATCATATCTCAGTACGAAAACTGGACGAAGATGTTTTCATGAACAATACAATGTATTATCAAATCTATTTCTTTGCCCTATCCTTACAATGATATCTATGTAACTATGTTGAGGGTCAGAAGGGCATTGAGTGATACATACAGTTAACAACCTTTTGGTTCTCATCATATCTAATCATGATTCAATCCTAACAGAGTACATAGACACCAATATCTCCTTCCATCTTAGCACTAAAGGAGAACAAAATTAGATCTAAATGTCTACAAATCTCAAAGCGACTAAGATCTATTTCCATAGACCTGTCAAGATTATAAAAAAAACAATCACAGATTTTGCTCTACATCCTATCTCAATTGTTACTCTTAACATGCCTTCACCTCCTCAAATCACTTCTCATCTCTCTCTCTTTCTCTCTCTCTCTCCTTCTTTCTCTTGTTACCATCGTGACGTCACAGTGAAGGATCTATTAATCTAAGTCGCTGACCGATTTAACCAGTGATATCAGTACAGGATTAGAAACTCACAGGGATTATTTTCACTCACAGCAAGTGCACTTGTTTGACCCCTACCAATGTATTGTCACTTGAGAAACAAAAGGACATTAACACATATACCTTAGCCCAATGACTTCCGTGAACTCTTGGTTCCGATTGGTATAGCCCCAATTTTAGTTTAGTTCTGCCATTTACATTAGGCAACCAACATGAATAAATCAAGAAATAAATAATATTTAATATGATTCAGGTGTGATCAAGAGTATGGCAATCAAGTATAATTTGATCCACTGGGTCCTGACTCTTTTCAGACGCATAGGCTTATAGAACCGGAGCCGCTCAATTCCAAAAACCAATGGCTTAAATGAAAAGAAAAAAGAACATAAAACAAAACTAAAGCTGCTGGCTAAGTCTGAAGGACGTGAATTGATGATATAATGCTGAATCACCCACATTGGTAATCAAGCCATCATTCCGAAGACAATATACCTGTCTAGCCGAGAACGTTCATTATTGGTTTAACCTTCTCATTTGGAATCCCTGCATGCACTTTAAACATCCTCTTTTCCTTGAAATCAACTCATGAATCCTGATCGCTTGTGACATGAAGTCCGCAATTTGAGGGGCGCACCTAAACATGAAAGGGGGTCTTCATCTTCCTTAGATCACGTTTCATGGGAAGGTGTTCAATTCAGCATCATGGCGCACTTAATTCCCTTCTTTTCGCGTTACTGGAGAAACTGATGAACTCTGCACCGATATACGATAAGATGCTTGATTTTAATCGCCTCTCCTATTTTTCGTGATCTCGTTTGGGTATGGTCGGGTGGGCGCTGATTCAGGTGGGAGAAAGGATAATACCGTCTCCATCATTTCAACGGATATGAGTAATATTTCAGGGAAGGCCAAACTAAACAGTGAAATTTGGGGGTTTCGTGCATGTAGCTTATATGAAGATACCAGGATATAGGTGAATGCAAGAATAGTTTAGGCTTATACCAAAATTACTCATAACTCAAATACTTTTCCACTTCTTTTGGCTAGTCAACTTTATATTAATCTGCCACGTTTTATGAAGTTAGGTCTCCTTACATGGAAGTTTATAAAACACTTCTAGATAGACATGCATATTAATTGCATATATTCTGTTGTGCAGCACATAAACAGAAATAAAAGCTCAAACAAGAAAATAGAAATCAACCCATTTAATTATCCGTCTCTGACAGGCAATGGCTTACATAGAAACTGAAAGAAAACAAAAATGTATTGCCTTTCCTCTCTTAAATACAATGTAATGAAGGACTTGTTGCACAATTTGATACAAGGACATAAATAGACTAGATATAAAGGCAAAGCCAAAGTCATAGAAGAGCATGTACTTAGCAAAGGTTTGTTTGAATTTGATTAAAAACATAAGTGGAGCTAACAGCAAGGTTACATTCATATATTATGCATCCAATGAAGCATGGGGTACATTAAAAGGGAATAGAATAGTTACAGTGTGATATAGCATGAGAGCTTGAGACGTCAAGAAAATGAATCATAGCTTGGCTGTGCCTTGTCTAGTGGCATCAATCATATTGTATAAGAAGACAAAATATAGAAAGGGGGAAGAGATGGGTAAGAAAAGATTGGTTGAAAAACAGAAGAACAGCTACAGGACAGAGAGTGAAGCAGGAGATAGATATAAGAGTTATATAGCAGAAAAGAAAAGAGAAGAGAGAGAGAGAGAGAGAGAGAGAGAGAGAGAAGGGGACAGGAAGAGAAGGGGACAGGGAGAGGGGAATGAGAAAGTGAGCAAACGAGAAAGAGTAGGATATAAAAGATGGGGTAGGGATATTAAAGATTTGTGGGTATTTGGGCAAATTCCATTAGAAAAGTATCCATTATAGATAACTGATATCATACGGTCATTATAAAGAGTATTGCGTGATTCAATGCATTATTGATAACTGATATCATACGGTCATTATAAAGAGTATTGCGTGATTCAATGCATGGCCGATTCCATGAATAAATTAATATCTTTAGATGGTAACAGAAACCACAAGCATCGATCAGGCTATGAGGTAAAACCCTGTGAATTTTCATCACATCTCAATGATTGTGAAAGACAAAATGATCTGGTACTAGCCAAAGGGGCATTAAATCTTTGAAAAGATAGGCCCCCCTAGCTCTAAACTGAAGATGTCTACAAAGTGTTTGATCTCTTTACCAGCCAAGAGAATAATATAATATTCAATGACAATGACATCTTCTCTAGATATGAATACATTCTATAGATAAAGTGAAGCAAACGTCTGTGTATAACAACATCAATATTAGAGCCATAGCTAAGGGTTCAACCCCCCCCCCCTATGTTATCATAGTTTCTCTCAATACATTTGTAATTTTTTTAATCTATTAAATATAAGCCTAACCATTTGCAAAAAATCATAACAGAAATCATAAATGCACAGAATGCAGAATACAAAAAAAAATTCTTGCACATGTTTGAATGTTATTGAAATGGCACAAGTAATTGCCTAATTGATGGTTTAATTTGTCATAGTATATCATCTATAGTTTCTATGAAAGAGAACACACACACAAGCAAAATATGGATGAGCAATATGCGAGAGGAACAAGCGATTCATGGCAACAAGAATGAAAATGGTGGCAAATATTCCAATGTAAAAAGGTTGCGATTGAAAAAAAATTCTGATTGAAGAAAAGAGGACACCACTCAAACAGATTGCCAATATTGCAAACTACTTGTGGTAAAAGGATCATGAATGTGTTGCTCTCGACTTTGAGGGCCAGCCTTTTCCATTACTCTTCCATTCATAAATGATACAGCCTCTCCGTCCAATACATTAGACTTAGCAAGTTTGCCGAAAACAGGAAGTCAGTTCCATCAAACTATAATAAATATGGGGGAACTAGAATAGCCACTAGAATCCATTACAGAGAAGGTTGGGGACTGGTAACAGCAACAAATAGTAATACTTAGCATCCTTTCACATTTTCACTGCATGTAAAATGATCTTGCCATTGAAAGGTTGTACCGAGGTTGTGTGCATGGGGAAATGATTGCATAACAAAACTAAGTGCATATGTATATATATGTTCTCTGATTCAAAACTATCATTCATTCCAAAACCTAACAAAATCTTGAGTTTTTAAAATAATCTTTACACATTCCCACATTAATTGATAAGAAAGAAAGAAAGCATATATTCATCAAGTTTCGTGCCAACTAATTTGGACATATCTTTACAAAAGGGAATACTGTTATGGACATCACCATTTTACTGACGAAATAACAAAGAATTTTATCATAAAATCTTATTCAAATCTATTTTTCATTACAAGGACCCATTTAACCTTTAACCTTGCATGACATCTTTATGATTCTAAGCAGATAAAAAGGGCCCCATTTTGGGATGTGCAAATTGAGCTTGATCCATCTCTGTTCCTGTGAAAGGCTCTATAGTGGAGCAGAACAAACATTGACCAATTACTCCAGGCCGGCTAGAAGGCTAGGAGGGAGCAAGCGAGCGGAAGCCAACCCTGTGTGATTACAGTTCAAATCATACCATCTCCGGTGCAGCGATGGCTACGTGCTTCCAAACTCGTTTGATGTTGCATTTCTAATTTAGAGCTGTCAGAGAAGGCTAAAGGATACTTCCAGCTGATCCATCTTGTCTGCGAGAACGACCCCACCCCCCCCTCCCCACCCCTGACCCTTATTTATTGAATGCAGTCAAGTGGTTTGAAAACTTTATTCTAGAAGGGAAGGTCATAATTGGTTCAATCCCTGGTATTTTCTTCCATTACATGTATGTCTTTGATAAATAAGGCATTTTATCTATGTGGACTCTCGCCACCCAGGTGTATAAATGGGTACCTACATGTAGTAGGATGTGGGCATAACTAGCGCAGCTCTATAATGTGATTCAAGAAGAAGAACAAGAAGAAGAAAAAGAAGAAGAAGAAGTTTTTAGATATATATAATGCATAGAAGTATACTTGGGTGACATAACAAGTTTTGATGTCTATTTCTTTCAACGGAAAACTGCATAATATTTGCTTTAGAACATGACAGGATACAGATTATGCTTCGATTGCAAGGATAAATAAAGTTAAGAAATGCTAATCTAATATTAATGTTTCTTGGGACAAAAATTTAAAAAGTATACCTCGGTTAAGTGAAACATGAAAATGGAAATTTGTAAATCCACTTTCTATGTCCTGAACATAAAGAAAACATGCTTAAGTTTCTGAGTAAGAAAAATAATGAGAAATTCTAATTCCATTCATACTCTATATTCGAAGGTTAGATAAATTGCAAACATATTTACTTTGAAATAAATGTTCTTATCCATACATTTCAAAACATGGACGGTTTCTCATCACGATTCTAACTGAAATTTGATGCACTGATAAATGTCATGGCAACACTTTTCCAGTCTGAAGCGTGATGATTCTCACATCTTGAATAGCCTTGATCTTCTAAGTCGGCGCCTCCTTTCTTTCTTCAGCTTGAAAAGTTAGTTATGTATTAAAGGCTTGGGAAAACAATGACCGAAAGAAGAGGCTTGAATGCAGTGGAAAGAGCAAGAAGGATATTAACGTATATACTAGCGCACAAACTTAATGCCTGTTTGGCAGTGGATAGTGAATTGCCAATGCCTCGTTGAAGTAATTTGAGTAGGAGGGGAAATGGCAATTCGAGGTCCAACTTAAAAGGAAATCAAGATTAGAATTAGAGTGAGCAAGGAATTAAGAGAGAGAGAGAGGAAAATATCATGTTGGATCCTAAATGCAAACTTAGGCGCAAGCAAGGTGATATCAGAGAGGTTATGTTTACAATAGAATACAACTGGGGAAAAAGTTGGTAAAAGAAAGAAGAAAATATTGTGATAAACATCTATATATTATTACACAAATAGCCAAATGGTGTCAAGTCATAATGACAACACTGAAAATATGTGTCTTGAAGCCCTTAAAAGACCTTTCAGTTACTAACCCATTTTCTAGCTGCACTAAGGTTTTAATCCTTCATTAACATCGTTCATGCTATGACATATGACCCAACTTAACGTCTTCATTTTGTGTCATCTGACTCTAGCTCCTCTGAATTACACAGGATATTGGACGCTTTCAATCTAATTTCAAAGGAGGCAAGCCCCTCGGACTACAAGACACTGTCTAGATCGCCCACTTGCCATCCATGTCAAACCATCAAAAGGCATATAGGACTACATTTTTCACTAATTGCACTTAATGAAATAAAAAAAAAGAAGCTTATCTACTGATTAACAAGAATGTAAATAATTGTCTGGAGGGATAGCAATTATGAAAAAGGAAATCATATCAAGTGCATTAAACAAATCTTATTAATAATATCAAGTTGGTTATATAATAATCAATCCAACAAGTTTATGATCTTATCTGTTTCTGCTTGTGACTTCATGATTGGTCTTATAATATACTCACTACTTTTTCAAAGTTATGAAGCGGATAGTTACATTTACATTTCAAATACCACTGTAAACTGCATTTTGATATCATACGCATTTTCTTTGTTTTGTTTATGCTTTGATTTGTTTGCTAGATTTTTCTCAACTAGTATGTAAGTCAGAAAAAGTTACATTAACATATCAACATGTAACTCCACTCTATGTACGTGAATGAGTTTTGAACATGGGGTAACATGTTGCAGCCCTCGACCCAGACCCAGAGCCTGATTTATAATTGTCTGCCCACATAATCAAATCAAAGACGATTTTGATTGAAAGGCTGGATGAACCCGAGCATATGTCTTGGTTGCTTGGTTACCATTAATCTAGGCAGGTGGTAGCTCAGTGAATTGATCAATTGAAGATGCATTGCCAATTTGAGGATGAGAGTGAGTTGCATACAGGTGAGTGCCGGAATGCTGTTTGATTTGAAACGTGCTCCAGTGACTAGCTTCACGGTCATTTTACTACACTATATGAATTCATGCCCTGTACCTGATACTAAACCTAGTCCTAACCCTGAACCTAATCCCAACCCTAACCTTACTCTGTACCTAATACTAAACCTAGTCCTAAACCTGTACCTAATCCCAACCCTAACCCTACTCTGTACCTAATACTAAACCTAATCCTAACCCTGTACCTAATCCCAACCCTAACCTTATTCTGTACCTAATACTAAACCTAGTCCTAACCCTGTACCTAATCCCAACCCTAACCAGACTCTATACCTAATGCTATACCTAGTCCTAACCCTGTTCCTAATCCCAACCCTAACCTTACTCTGTACCTAATACTAAACATAGTCCTTACCCTGCACCTAATCCCAACCCTAACCTTTCTCTGTACCTAATACTTAACTTAATCCTAACCCATCCCAAACCAAATTAAAACCCCAAGCATAACCTGTTATCTTTGGTTAATTTAAGCTCAGAGCAAATGTTGTTAGCGCACATATTGGATCACAATGGACCGAGGATCTTAGCTAAAGCATACTGAACATGCAATTCGCTTCCTTTTCAATTTATAAATAGATTCAGAAATTAGTTACCAATTTCAGGGTAGGGAGAGACTATGTGCATATAATCAGGATTACATACATGTGTCTTGGTGGAAGAATAATGCATTTTTTCACAAGACTTTCTGCTTTTTTAATGCAGCGTTGTGAATAAAGAGGGGTTTTGTTTAGTCAATGTTATAGGATGAAATGCATCATACCTATTCTGTAAATACTTGGAATTTCCTTGTTAAAATAGTGAAGAAGCTGCTCAAATAAATGCTTCGAGTGCTACAAGCAAAATGTTGTCTTCCAAACAAATAGACAATGAGCATATAAAAGCAAACATGAATTATCAGTTCAGCCAAAAGGAAATTAAACCATGTATAACTCCTTTCTGGTTCCAAACAGATGATATACCGGTATATTATTCCCAGCCATCGTTGTTTGAGATATTACATGTCTACCTTGATTTCAGTACGCTATGAGATCCAAACAATGCATTCATCCTATCATCAATACAGCATACCTGCAAGAGTTTGGGTTTCACCACATAATCAACTACCTAGAATCTCAACAATACAATACAAGACTGGTCTATCACACAAAGACATGGAATCCGCTAGATAACCAAAAATACACATCATATGCCGAAAGCAGCTAAGCCCTATAGCTCAATTATTACCTCAAATCTGATCGGATTCTAATCTGAATCATATCGACGCTTCGCGGAACAAATCAATCCGAAAAAGACGCTTAATCCATCAGCTTTGTATAAGAAGGTCAAGCGTATTGATTCTCAAAATAATCGCACAACTCCACGTCTCAATATCCATTATTAGGGCACTGTTTTCCGTAAAGCATTCCAAGTAGGATCATTCCACACTAAACACATGAGGTGCATCAATTTATCTCGATCATCCACTTTGGAATAAAGAATGAATGCATTTCACATACAGATAAGCATATACAATAGAAGGGAATTCCATGGAAGCGCAAAGTGGGCTGGTCCTTTTACGAAGATCAAACACTTGCGAGTGACAACACACACACACACACACAATTGACTCCCCGAAAGCAATAGACTTAAAACCCCTACCAGTTTGCTGGTCTGCTGGGCTTGCCATTCAGGCTTTATGAGGTCTAATAAGATGAAAATTAATCCAAAATATGTTTGAAAAAGCAAAGAAATGGTTCTATTATGTTCTAGGAGTCTTGTAATATTTAAGCCCACATATTTTCCCCCAAGAAGCACTGTTCCGATGTACAATTTGATATGATACAATTACTTGTCACTAAACAAGTGTCTGATGTTAAAGACTACTCTTGGGTTGGTTGAATTATATCCCTCAATTCTATTCAATTATGATTTGGTATTCGCTCACATATTAAACCCTAGGGCTCTCAATATGATAACTAATAACATTGATATATGAGTGAGAGTAAAAAGAATACCTAAAGGTGTTTATGTCTCTCTCTCTCTCTCTCTCTCTCTCTCTCTTATGTTGCTCCCTAAATCATTCATAAAAATCATCACAGGATCCAATCATCTATTTTGAGATGGTTTAAATCATTCATGTTTTGAGGGAAGTGTTTACTAGACATATATTAACTTGAGCCTACAGCTGATAAAAGTAATATATCTGCAGCCTGAATACAAATATGGGGTGTACAAACATAGAAATGTGCTACCATTAATACAAAGGAGAGAGAGAGGGGGGCAGGAGAGATAGATAGAGAGAGAGAGATAGAGAGAGAGAGATAGAAAGAGATAGAAAGAGATAGAGATAGAGATAGAGATAGCGATAGAGAGATATATATATATATATATATATATATATATATATATTTTACTAAAGGCATCATTAGAGGGACATTTGGAGTGACAAAATGAGTTATTAAGTAGCCATTGTCATTAGGATTACAATTTGGTGTCCTCTTAACTTTGTTTACGTTTTATTTCTCATGGAAGGCCCAATTTTGTTATATATCTTTCTCTATATATGTAATTTTACTAAAGGCGTCATTGGAAGGACATTGAGAGTGAAAAAATGAGTCATTAAGTAGACATTAGGGTTAGGGTGAGGGTTAGGATTTTTATGATGTCCACTTAATGTACCATGTAGGGTTATATATATATATATATATAAAGAGAGAAAGAGAGAGAGAGAGAGAGAGAGAGAGAGAGAGAGAGAGAGAGAGAGAGAGAGAGAGGGGAGATGTACCTCTAGAAAGACACATATGACAACATATTACATCATTAAATCCTATTTCCAATTATGTTTCAATCTGATCAAAAACATCAAAACAAGTTAAACACATTCTTCACTTCTTCACTTCTTGTCACAAATTTCTAAAAAATTAAGGAAAATAAAGTCAGTGGGGTATCTTACAAATTTCAATAATATTGCCAAACAATATCCATAATGATGTGTAAAGAACCTGTTTCAGGCTGTGTGAAACTGACATTCCATCATAAATTATGACAGTTTTAGGTGTCAGAATCAATCAGATCTGTGGTTTGTGTTCTAAATTTTCACAGCAGGCCAAATTCTACTTAATAACATACCTTACTGCACTCTTAACCAGGTCATATGGGGTGTAACTTTCAAGGCACTGAACTTAAATTGCCCCATAAATGTCTGACTTGAGTTTAATCAAAATGATTTTTAAAGTTTGCTGCTTTTTTTAGATCCTTTCTGTTCTTAAATTCAATAGATAAGTATGTTGTACAATAAACGAGAGAGAGAGAGAGAGCTATAATTATTAAATAATCTTTTTTAGTTTATTCTTTCTCCCGACTGGAATTTTCAAAATTCCTTTTTTTTTTAAATACACATGACTTATAAGACAGCTTTACTATGTCAATAAAGGCAGTTAATAAACAAAATTTGTGCTGCTTCAACTGTTTATGTTTTTTTATGTTTGTATACAGATTCAAGGAAATGTGATTGAATATTCAATTTCTAAATTGTAACCTCTTAATTCTATAATGTTTTAAAGTCTGGCTCCCAGCAGGTAATGATGTTTGTTTCGAGTCGCACAGGAATCCTTCTGGATCTCAAAATGCAAAATACAGGTTACTGTGTATAGTTTCACAAATGCACAGTTAATCTGTTTGCACAGTGTGTATTGTTATATCAAATAGTTTAGCTTACTTATCACTCGTTTATCAGTTGTTCAAACACTCTGACTGATATATACTATTATTAACAATAACTTATCATTGTAAGTAAATGATGATTGTATAAATAGGGCAAGCTAGTTTGCTTTACAGTATAATACGAGGTCAAAGTAAGTTCTAGTACTGAATTCTTAAATTTGACAGACAAGTACCAGGTAAATGTTAATACATTGTAGTCTAATAAACTAAAATTATATCAAGCAAGTGACTGGGGTGCAATGAATGCATTTGGAATTGCAATTAGAAATTTCTTCTAATTTTCTCTTATTCAGTATCTCTTCACTTTTTGTCCCCTTTTGAATATTCATAGTCTTTAATTTCTGACTTGTATTGGCAATAATTTTTGTGTCATTCTTGTAATCTTCATCTTAATCTTTTCCTCTATGTACCAGTCATTATGGCCCCTCTCTCCTCATCCTCCTCATCCTCCTCTGCTTGTCTCTAATCATCCAAGTGCCCTGCCTATGAACTGGGCTGCATCCTATACCAGTCATCATGGCCCCTCTCTGGTATTCATGACCCATAAACAGATCAACTGCTCTTCCCATCAGATGTCGACTCTAAATCTCTTCAAATGAGCTGTGTCTACATCAAGGCATAAAGGTGAACTTCAAGAAAAATAAGCTCGCAATCTTTGTCTCCGGAAATCTTTGTAATGCTTGGAGAGTAGTGATAGTGATAGTGACATTCCTACATCTTTATTCAATCAAGAATATTTCTTTGTGAAATGTTAAAATTGTCCAATTGTCACAGAGAGCTATCACAATTAGACAGATCATCCGCTAATAGCCAAACGTAACTCTGTTACAGTTCATGAATTAATGCCTACTGGATAAAGTACAAAACTAGGAGGTCAGAAGTGGAGCTAAATACTCAGTGCATGCAATTTTTAATCTTTCAGAACTTTTGATAAGTTTTGACAAGAAATAAATAAATAAAGTTATATATGAGTAGGAAGTTCAAGATGATAATAAATACCCAGTGTGGATAGAGCTGTAGTAAATTTCTTGAAATGTTTGTAATACCATGGACCCAGCCTGTCTCATGCCTATTCGACATGCCTCTAAGAGAGAGATTACTACCCAATCTAGCTTGACTTCAAGGGAAAATTATTTTAAACTTCCCTGATAGCCTCTGCAATAATGAGTATGATCGAGTCCCAAGACTACATACACATGTATAATGATAATATATTAATTTGTAAAGGGCAATAACTATGTAGACTATATTATACCATTTCATCCCCTCCATTACACATAAAGAAAAGACAAGATAAGAACAAGGGCAGATGACATATAATCTCTACACTTGTTCAACAAGGTCTAATTTAAAGTAAAAATAACTTGTTCTGCCTGAACACTAGGCTATGTCCAGGGTAGACAAACAGACTATCATGTATCTACATTCAAATGTGTGTACATTGCAGTGGAACGTAAATCTCATAACAAAATTGGTTGCAGTTCAACTAAACGGGGAGCAGAAGGTAATTACTTTGCTACTTGGCATAGTCTGTCTGTTCAAGAGTTATTACATGCAATTATGGATTGCAGCACACTTTCCTTTGTTTAGACAACTAGGCTTATTTGAAGAAAAGTTGGACACCATTGCTTGCAAATTCAGAATACCAATAGGAACTTAAAAGAGCATACATTTAATATCAACTTCAACTATCACACATTTCTTGTATCGATATATAAATGCCTTATTCCATCAAAACCCAATTTTGCCTGAATATTTTAGGTAAAGCATTTTTCATTTAAAAAAAGATCAGGTTGGGCGATGTTTTTCAGTGATAAATTTACTTTTTCTAGTTATAACTAGTTACTATTTGTAAACATGATGTACATGAATTGAATTTATATTTGCAATATGTACATTTGAATAGCAATATCAATGATTTTCCTTACATCTTCCAAGTAGCCATGCAACCAACAAGGCTTTAGTGGTCTGATTTGCATGACTTATTCCCCAGCCAATATTCAGTCATTAGAAAACCATGCATTCTGAACACTTTTATGTTCCTGTGACTTATTCTGTTATATAATCATATAAACCTTGAAACAATACTTTACAAAAACCTTTTTGCAAAACTTCACTGCTTCAATCCTTCCATTGAAAACCTACAATTCTCCTTGCTCCACCTGACTCAAGACAAATCAGTCCCTCACAGTATATATTTCTCAACTCTAGGTGGCAGCAGATAACTTGCAGGTACACACATAATTGAGGATCATAGACTTTGCTTTCAGTCAGGAACATTCACCACACAGGAAGGCAATTTTTATTTTATTATTATGATTGGGAGAAGCAAACTTCAGTAAATTTCCCTTTTTTTTTAACCACATGAATGATATTTAAAGACTTGTTTATTTGATTTGTAAGCTGGTTTGTTTGTTTGTTTGTGATTTTCAGGGCTTTTTTTAAATATAAGCCTCAAATGATGTGTAAATGTTTTGAATAAACCTTAAGTAATTTCACAGAAGATAATGTTAATGTTAATCCTAAAGCATCTATGGACTTATCTATCACTGATAAACCGGTATCTGTTTTCATATATTTATTAAAACAAATTTTCATTAAAACTTTCATCATATGAGGAGACATCACATACTCCCACCTACACACACACAACTCGGACAAAAAGTACAGATTACACCGAGAAAAATGTACCAATACATTAACTTTGATCAAAAGGAAGACACATAGAGCACAAAATGGGGTAGAAAGATGGGAAACAGTGAATTTGACTTACATTATTGTTGAGTTGTGATGATAGGTTTCCAACACGTCCTTGCTCTCTCTCCAACTCTCTCCTGAGTCTTCTGATCTCTAATGCTGCTCTGTCCTCAGCCTGGGTCAAGAGATAATATAGAAGCACAAAGAGAAAAGGATACATTTTCATTATTCTCATTCAAGTCATTTAAGTCAATGTCAATGTGTAGAGGTGTTGTGGTATAGTGGATAAGTCGCCAGACTGTAGAGCACAAGGTACTAGGTTCAAATCCCAGCCTGACACTAACGTCTTTGACAAGACGTTAATCTACATTTGCCACTCTCCACCCAGGTGCTAAATGGATACCTGGTAGGATGCAAACGTTAATGCAGTAGGCTCAGCATTGTGAGCGTCTGTCAAATGGCGCCTGGCTGGAATACTCCCCAGGGAGTGGAGAATGTGCATAAATTGTGTGTAGGCGAGCTTGAATCTGATGATAGGGGTACTAATATACTGTAAAGCACTAGAGACATCACTGATGTTTAAAGCGTGATATAAACACAGCATATTATAATCATTAGGTAGAAGAAATATAAAGTGTAGAAGAAATATAAAGTGTGGAAGATGATCAACACCATTGCCTAAATCATTATTTATCTAATTGAAAATAAGTTGTAAAATAATGGCATATTCAGGGCAGGATAGCTCCTCTTAAGTGTTGGAAGCCCCACAATTTGTATCATAATATGAAAAGGTATGTCAATTAAGACACACTTCTGCAAAGATTTCCCCCCTAAAACATGTGCTGGGAGACATATATTGATGAAAGAATACAAAATGTAGGTTTTCTGCGTACAACAGAAAATCCAAATTATGTATTCTGTCATCAAAAATTTTCTTCCAACACCTTTGTTTTGGAAATCCTTGCAGAAATGTGTCTTACATGATATCCTCTTTCACATTATGATACAATTTAAGTGAAATTTTGCCATGTAAGTGTTGGGGCTCCCGACACTTTAGAGGGCTTTAAGAAAGAGTCAGAGTGTTCTGAGCACATTTGACATTGTTTACCTTGTCTGTCATATCTTTCGATAATTCATACCTATTTTCCGTACAATGTACTTGATTTGAAATCTTTAATTTGGTGTGTGTGCGTGTGAAATCTACTCGTATACGCTTGTATGAAAAAATTAAAATGTTTTTTTTAGTGTAAAATGTGGAATAAATAAACTTCAAACTTCAAGCATGTTTCTTACCGTTGAGTAGAGTGATGAGGAGGTAGAGACGAGGGACAGCGAGGATCCGTTGAGCTCCTCAGCGCCATCGTTACTCAACACACCCATGCTGAGTGCAGCACGCTGACGTTCATCCAACGACACTGAACCATTACGCCCTCTGTTGGTGAAGGGTTGAGTGAAGGCATTGGCAGACATACTATTGGAACGGACCATTGAGGTAGTAGAACTGAAGGTTAAACCCAAAGAAAACAAAATCAAGAAAAGAAAGTAAATAAATAATAATGTAATTAAAGACCAACAATAACAAAAATACTGAGTACAAGGTATAGAGGACTAACCAGTGAGAAAAAAAGAGGAATATGTTTTATCTAGAGAAATATTGCATGTAAAAATCTTTCATTTCTTTTCATCAAATTAAAGCTGACATTCATGGTCAATATCTAACTTATTAATATACGATATAGACATTTATTGGCAAAGCATATGTCAATTTAAAATTATTTTTTTTTTACAGCATTGAATATACATTCACATTTGTAATGAAACTTCTAAAACTTTTACATGAGAACTGACTTATTATCTGTAAATCACAAAGAAGCATTTTATGTCATATAAGTTTCCAGGTCATACACATAAACCTAAAAATAATTACCAGTGTTCCTTCTCCCATAAAGACAGAAGTGAGAAACGTATGGCACTGGTAATATTTGCTTCCGGGTCAATGTCTTTGACCCATGACCACCACTATACCTAATTCTCACACTAAACTATAACCCAAACTAAATCTTATATCTTGACCAACATCAAGCCAAGAGCAATATCACCAGAGTAAATGTCAGTCTAGAAGGAGACAAGAGACTTACCTGATGGCTGAGGATGCAGCCGGGAAGTAGCCAATGGGAGGCTGAGAGACCGTAGACCCTGTCGGTGAGATCTGTCCGCTCTTCTCGCCTGACAGAAGTCCAAAGTTACCCGCCCTTAGCCAAGCCATATCCTCCAGGTCCTTCTCTGTGAGTCCCTGGTTCGTCCTGTGAGACTTCTCTGAGAAAGCAGACCTTGTGCTGTTACTTCGCATGACGGATGCTGAGGGGTGGGGCTGGGTGGGGCCGTAGCGCTCACTGGCAGCATGGCTTGAGATGCTCATTGCGCTGGATGTGTTAGACTCGATCGACTCCATGCTGTCCGACTGCTTCATGCTGGGTGCGTTGGCACGGTTATTGTTGCTACGTAGATACGGAGAGTTGATGCCAGCCGTATGGAGGGAAGAGATGCCACCGATATTTATAGAGGCATAACCGTCGCTGACATAACCGCTGTATCGAGGAGGAGAGTCTGAGAATGGTGAGGTTTTTAACAAGCTATCGTTGAGTGAAGCGTTCTGTGAGCGTCTTCGCATACTCTGAGGACTAGTAATGTATGACATACTGTGTTCGCTGTCACTCATTGTACCATGTCTATTGCTCATGTCTAGGACAGTATTGTCTTTGCAGAATTGTGCGTGCGGGTTGGTAATGATAGTGTCTTCGATTCCTGAGTCGCGAGTTCCTCTTCCGAACAAATTCTTAAGAGCTTGTGACTTGCTCTTAGCGTCTATTTGGCCGGAGGATGAACCACTCTTCAGTTCTTGCATGATGTGCCGAGCGATCTGGCCATGAGTCTTTATCTGGCTGCGTTTGAGGGAGCCATAACGTAGTCCTTCCCCTGGAGATTGAATCCCTGAGCCATCCAGTTTTCCAGGACTAGTAACCTTTGAGCTCCTGCCACCTGTTCCCTCACCTCTTGGTGATTTATCACTCGTCCTCATGTAATGTGACTCAGAACTGCGAGGCGAACGCTGCCGTTCAGAACTAAGACTCTCTGAGGCAGACAGTGATCCTTCAAGACTAGCCTTACCTGACCTTGGTAGGCTTCCTGTCCTGATGTTCGTAGGCCTTTGCTGGCCGTTACCACCAATCCTACTACCGTTAGATCCAGGAGTTCTTTGTCCAGGTGCATGCTGAACTGGTTGTCTCCTATACCCGAACCCAAACTGGGCGTTTCCAGTCCTGTGAGCTTCAGCTCCATTCCCTCTTTGGACGATCCCTTGTCCATTCCTAGGATCATTCCTAGGATCATTCCTAGGGTCTTTCCTCTCTGCGCCAGGGTTACCTGTCACTGTTCCAATCCGTCCTCCAGGTGACACTCGCATCAGGAAGTTAGGGTCACGCCCGAACTGCTGCCTATGCTTGACCTGTAACCTATCCAAGCTTCTCTGCCAGCTAGGTGGACCACCTTGAGGCGGGTGGGCACCTGACGCCCCTTGAGCCTGACCCCTAGGGGGCTCTCCAGACCGATTTCCACCTCCTCGTGCTCCCCCTCCTTCTTTCTCTCCTCCTCCTTCTGTGACTGTTCTCGCCTTCCCCTGCCTTCCTTTCCCGTTGCTTTCCTCCATCTTACCGTCCTTCGACGTATGTTTCAACCGATTCACCTTGCTGCTGGCTCCGCCGTCTCCATTCTTCTTCTCGCGCCGAGGCGACGAAGATTTTCGGTGGGCATTTTTATCAGTGGCTGCCTTGACAAGTGAGAGGCTGTCTAGTGAGATGGGTTCTCCACAAAGCTCAAGATTCTTGGAGGAGTCACAGGAGTTTCTGGATGAGCCGGTGACGTTATCGTCCGTGCTGATCTCTGCTATAGTGTCACTTATTCCACTGGAGATGGAGCTGCTATCATCCAAGCTGAAAGAAATCAAACAAAAAGAAAATGTTTCATTAAGATTTCAATAGATATTCTGGATGACTATTTAGTTCAAAAGAATGACTAAAGAAGTGCCCTATTCAGCAAACAGTGAGCTATCAAACTATAAAAGTAAAAAAAGGTATTCAATTTAAAACAAATGAACACATTAAAACTTGAATTAGAAATCAGACAGCATTTTTAATATATAAATAATTCCAAATGAAACATCATCTAATCTTTCAAAAAACATGATTTTCCCCATTCACATAGTTTTCATGGTAAATCATCATTTCTATAGAAAGTAGCAATGTAGAAATAATGATGCGACAACAAAAATATAAACATGAAATGATTCAATGGGAAGCACAGGCATGTTAATTGTTATCTCACAGTCAGGTAAGATATCTATGCTGCTAAAACTTTGTTCAACCTCCTACAATATCCTACATACTTATTATTGATAACATATTTTATTGAAATCAACCAATTTCTCGATTTGTGTCAGAACTACATTTAAACTAAGTTTTAAAATGCTAAATAAATTATATCTCAAATAATTGGCTTATATTTGTCTTCAGAAGTCAAAATGGGAGAAGACAGTGTGAAGATGTATTTGATTTGATTCATGAATATAAACCTGTTGGAATTGATGAGTTCCCACAGGACTCTATTAAAACAATGCATTTACATCATAAAATAACTTTATTACTAACTTGGGACCTAAGTGGGGAAGGAAAGCGGGCTAGCTGTATACATATCAGCTGTTATGTGCATGTTTTGATGAAAGAATTATGGAAGATTTATAAGTTTATATAAGGGGAAAAGTAAGTATATTTCAACCAAAACAACTTTGAAGGTCGCTGGCATTAAATTTATGAAAGGAAATAACTATTTCTGCATATTTGTTGTTATAAAGGAAAGACCAAGTATATTCTGACCTGCACAGAGAAACAGTAAAATCTATTTTATAATTCATCTCCTGGTGCTATATGAACATTAATGTTGTTTAGAATGTGGGTGGTTCAAGGGAAATGTTATGATTTTTGTTGTGGGTGTGGTTGAGGGAGAGGGGGAGAGGGGAGGGGGAGGGAAGATTCACCTCACTTTGTTCAAAGTAACATATACTTATGATGGAAGCAATCTATGATTTGTGTATACAAGTATTTTCGATTTAGACACCTTTTGAAGAATATATACTGTCCCTTTGCCTCAAATTCCTGATATTAATATATTTAAAGGTTATACTATAGATTTCTTGAATCAATCTAGGCCTAAAATGTTTGTACACCTGTTATTTATCTAAATGAGGCAGCTTAATACATGTTTTGACTTCATATGTTGTTGTTTTTTGTTCCTTTGCTTTGTTGTGTCTGTTTTTTTTGTATTTGTTTGTTTTGTTTGTTTTTGCTTACTTAAAGCAGGCAGCTTACACAATTTTGGAAAATATGGACATTTAAAGTGAATGATATGATATGTTTAATTTTACTTCAAATTTATTTTTTTTCTTCTTGGGTTTGGGTGCTAAAATTGTTACATAAGCTTCACCTTTGGGTATTGAAGGATCATACTGTGATCTTACTAATATAAACCTATGGTGAAACAACAACAAACATGCTACTGCTAGATGGACAGTACTCAAAGCAATCAGAGCTGGACTATACCCAGCAATCTTTCAAATATGACTTGCAGCATTACTCATTCAAAAATTAATCATTATCCTGTTTTCCTAACAAAGTTCTGAATATGACATTTTACAACCCACAAGGGAATCCCATCAGACAGTTTTAACCAAAAACAGGATTTTATTTGTTGTGACTCAGGGTTTTTATGTTTATAAAATACTTATTCATTGATGTCTGTAATACTGTGTTTCACTATGGCTGGTCAAATGTTGATCCTAACAAAGTACTTCTTTCCTTTTCTATATATCTCTTTATATTCCTCTCTCTGGAATTGGTTCATTATTACAAATTTAAAAACACAATGCTCTTGAGCACTCTTTCTATAGGATGGAACAATTACAAATATGTTCATCTCATGTATATTCAGACAGTGTAATTTTCGTTGAAGTCCAAAATAATTACTACAAAAATAATAGTTATTAGATGTCCTTGTACTTGGTGGTCCCCATCAGTCTGAGTTTACAGACAGCTTAGCATCTAAAGTCAACTGAACAACTCACTGCTAGGGGAATAGTCACATTTCCCTTACCGTCATCACATAGGAAAGGTCAATATTATGCAGGTCAGGTAAGGGGCGTGAGGAGTCTAGGATTTTGTTTGGAAAAGCCATTTATATAGTATGAATGAAAATAGAGTAATGTTAGGATTATGAAACAATAATGCAGGATGTTTGGGTTAAGTGTGCAGTCTACTGGCATATTGACTGAAATTTTCAAAAATATATAAAATCAATTGAACTTATTGCTTCAGGAGCCAGGTCATTCCTGTATCAAAATTATTGGAATGAGAGAATAAGAAAGGTTGTGACCTCTTCAAACTCATGATATTGAGAAGAAAAAAATGTTTGTAGTCTAAATTTTGTAGAATACTCATAAAATGGATATATGAATTAATGGTATTTGTATGGAATTTAAAATAAAATTTTCAGCATGCCAAGAATTTAGGTTTGAAAAGAACAAGAAACAGAGTTCAACTACCAAATATGTGTACTATTAGGGTGATGAATAACTCAATTTTACAAAGAATTTCAAATGTCATTGGCAAGGGGATACAATTCTCTGAAACCAGCCAACGTTTGTTCCTCCCTGTTTTGGCGATTGGTCATTCTCTTTAGTTTTCTTTTTGTCCCTCTGGCTTTAGCCACTGACGGTCATTTAAACGGGTCACTTCAAATGTCATATTAAATCAAGGTATCGATTCAGTACGTGTTGCAACTAAAGACAAACTGGGATGAATAGCAATAATAGTTAGGTTCACACAGCAGTCTATAAAGATTAGCTCGTGGTTATCTCGTAGTTAACTAACTGCCCACGGAACAGGATGGTTGGGATGGGAATCAAGGGTAGGCAATAAGTAGTCAATGGGTCAAGATGCAGCACACTCATGGTTTGAGACACTTTGGCCTGAATTCACAAAGCAGGTTTGTTGACAAACCTAGGTTTATGAGCGTCAAATGACACAGTTTTAAGCGTTTCAGACCAAGGTTTGTCTGAACCTTGATCTGAAACGCATCAAACGCATCATATGACTCACATAAACCTAGGTTTGTCAACAAACCTCCTTTGTGAATTTGGGCCTCCAAGTTTACTCAGAGTTTTAAACCACAAATGAGTATATGATTAACAAAATAAAAAAAAATACATATAGCTGGGTATCCCAACTATAGTTATATATTGTGTGGGTATAATTAACGCCAATGGGCTTCTAGTTACAACGGATGCTTAATCATCTCGTGGTTTAAACCTCAAGCAGTCATTGTTTTGGTCCTGTGCGAATCTGCAAGTGGGCTGTTGATTAAAACCCAAGGTTTGCATACATGTAAAAGCGTGAAACTACCTCTAAAAGTTGTTTTGGTGACATATGAACCCACATCATTGACAGTTGGTCATTGTTTAAAACTCTGAAACGTAAAGTTTGAAACTATGACAGAGCCATGCGAACATATCAACTGCACAAGATATGCGATAACAAGTCACTACAAAGCAAAGAAAGTGGGTCACTGGTGAAATGATAGTCACCTGTGGAAAGCAAGAAGGTTCAGATCTCAAAACATACAAGTTTACACTATTCTGGCTTTTATCAGAGCAAAACAAACAATTTTGCCTTTTCCCTTCACATAGGTTCCAAGTGAACATGATTTGAACTTTTTAAAGAAATATCGAAGGAAAAAATACTCTTCCTTTTTTAAACATCATGAGTGGGAGGTGGCATTAAGTATTTCCAGATAAATATCCAAAATTTCCTGTAAAAACTTCCGACAAATAACTTAGTATTGGTTGATCTACTACTACATGAATTTGTCTGTTTGTACAAATGTACTCTGAAGTACAGTGCATTGTAACTGGGAGGAATAGGCTTCAGATAATTTTGACACATGCATATCACAGAGATTTGTTACTATATGCTGCAAATAAGCCTACATACAGGGTATATCTTATATAATATTGAGATCATGGATATATCTCCCTTTTTCCTAATCAAACTTGGCCAACTTAAAGTCATTATATTAGTCCCTTGTGCACTTACTGTGTGTGTCATTAGTGAACCATGCATGTGAAATCTACCTGATTAAACCCAGCAGAGGCAGTTTTATTCAATCATTCAAATATATTTTTTGATCTTTTTCATCACTGGTTATATATAAGGCTATGCCCTAATAAACAGTAGGACTGAGGATGAGAGAGTAGGAAAGGGACCACCAGCACTATTTTATCAAAACAAAACTTTAAACCTTTGCTTTTTGTGACAGTAAAGTCAGTTTATGTTGATGTTGACCATAGAAATTATGATATAGACATCGTAAAATATATATCAATCATAATAACATATATGTCAAATCTCTCCTAAATAGCTTTCTTAAAAAGAAATTCAATACAAATGTAGTTTACAAACACTTTTATCTGATGTTAAGTCAGTAGAAATATAAAAAGGTGTCACAGATAATGGAATGTTGCAAAGTTTGCAATATTTTCAGCCTTTCAATATTATTAGATGGGACACCTCATAAATGACCATTAAACAACTTAATGGCAACCTTGTGAGGCCACAACTTATTGCCATTTTTTTCTAAAAACATGGTCATTTTTTAATTTCATACTTTGAATTTGAGCTTCATGGAATTATATTTGTAATTGATTCAGCAGAAACTGAAAACAATATTAATAGTTTATTCCATTATTTTGCTTTGCAAAGTCAGACCAAAAGTAACTGGTACCTGGAAATATAGATTTTAAACATGTCATGATATTTTATCAACACATATCCCAACGTGTCAGGCCATACATTCTACAAAGAATATGAGTTAAAATTGTCTTCTTTAACCTGTTACAAGAAATTTGATCATCTTTAATTTTCAACTTTCTTTTAATTTCCGCGAACATTACATCATGAATTTAAAACAAAATCCTTTGCTTAAATCAATAAAGTGTGAATTAAATCAAAACATCATCACAGGATAATGCCCTATAATATATATGTTTATTTGTATTCCTTAGCATTTATTATTCACTTATCACCTAATCTCTCTCTTTAATTGGAAAGTAGATTAATCTGACTCAATTCTTGAGGGCACACCTCAACTACACTCTAATTTCTTGTCAACATTTCTGTTTTCCTTGGTGTCTAAATCTGTCTAGATCTTGGTCAGTAAGTGTAACAAGTTTAATATGGTATTCAAACCTGAAGGCAATACATGAAATAAAGAAAGTAAAAGGAAAGAAAGAAAGAAAGAAAGAAGGAAAAGGTTTGTATATTGTCAGATGTAATGCTGTTCTTAGAAGGTACTTAGATGGATTTCATTAACGTTGGGTCAAGTTTTGAAACCAAAGACTCATGTCAAGTTTGTACTCAGCATGTAGCCATTTAGTCTGTTTGGAACCAGAAGGGTGTTAACTGTAATACACAGTCAATGCCAGTATTAAAGGTTCCAATTACATGATATTTTAAGAGCTGATTTTGGTCTATAATGCTCTGGAGTTGACAAAAATATTGGAAACAAATTAATCAGTAGTTAATAAAGTACAAAAGTGCCCTTCAGACAAAACTGCCCCTCCCCTCTATCCTTGCATTGCATTTTTTTAACAAAGCTAACCTACTCAGAAAGACCACATAAATGTTAATACTATGTATGAGATGAAAGCCAAAGATGAATCAATGTGTTTTTGTAATTCATTTATTCATTTTTCTCTCTCTCTCTCCCTGTTTCTGGGGGATATTTTTAACCACTGTATTTCACTCTCTCTTTCCCCTAATCGTCTGATTTTTTCCTAATCATTGTTTTTATTGAATCTTAAAGTAATCTGTCTCATAAATTAATTAATAAACAGGTATTAGTGTTATTAAAGCTACTGATGGAGTTATTGGAGTGGGTACATATTGCATATCTTCAAATAGTCAAAAGTAGGCGTGTCTGCACTATCTCGAGATTGCCAAATATCCAGCTATTTTGAACTATCCCGATCGAAACTATCCAGCTATTTGCGTCTTCATTAGACCGAAGTGGCAAATTAGCTGGATAGTTGGTCGGGATAATATCCCAAGATATCTCGGTCTAGTTTGCGGTTTTCCGTGTTTACTCGAGGTCAGTGGTTGCGAGGTCAGCGCTGAGCGGTATAGATCGCATGTGCGAACCGGAAATCGTTGTGCATGATGGGATCGGGATAATTGACTCCGTACTTCGGTCTAATGAAGACGGTCGCAAACTATCCCGCTAGTTCGGAAATAGAAGGATATTTTGCAAACTAGACCGAGATATCTTGGGATATTATCCCGACCAACTATCCAGCTAATTTGCCACTTCGGTCTAATGAAGACGCAAATAGCTGGATAGTTTCGATCGGGATAGTTCAAAATAGCTGGATATTTGGCAATCTCGAGATAGTGCAGACACGCCTAGTGTTACACTAATTCCTGGATATGAAATTTGAGCTGAGAGAATATTAAAGCAATTTATGGTCATATTTTTGAATGGCCTGCTGGGACTTGACCTCCAGTGACTTCCATCACAAGAGGTCAATCTACGGCTGACCTTTACAGAAGAAGGGGGAAACAGGGAGCCATTGACTTTTGAACTGAACTTTCATGGTCCTATTAGAATTAGCTCAGTTAACAAATCATGTGCTTCTTTGCACACCTTCGTAGAGGATTAAGTTAAGAGATGGAGTGGGTGCAAATAAATCTGCCCCTTTAGGTGTAAATCACTGAAAATGAGAACAAAGAATTATGTGTATAATCCATATCATAGTTAAGATTGATTTTAAGGTTTGGCTAGTGGTCCTAACTATGCAGCATGTGAAATTCATTTGTTTCATTCAAAGCTGACCACATTTTGGGGGAGAGAAGAGAGAGAAAAAAGTAGGCCTACATTACTATAAATATTACAATCAAGAACAGTGAGACACTGCCTACACGTTACTCCACCATCGCTCTTATGGGCCTTCTAAGTTTTCAGACGGTCCACTGGACCAACGGTGTCAGTCACGTGCGCTGTCAGTCTTGTGGGCTGTAGCCCTTGCAGTATTCTTATTTCACTCATTAACAACGTTAATATTGCTAAGATTTGTGTATTTCCATAGCATATTTCAGACATTAGTAAAGTCAACCCCACTGTACTTTCATGTGATCACAAATTAATTCTTCAACATCACCAATTCATAACTACATATAATTGTATCTTTTGACCTCCTGTACAATTATCTACTTCACCAACGTGGGAAGAAATTAAAAAAGAACAGTCAAATCATCAAAATCATGATAGTCATGATCCTGACCTTTGACCCTTTATACTTCCTTATATTGAAAGAAAATGTCATTAAAGACTATGTCAACGCACCAAAGTGAAATAGAAACATCCCTATACTCATACTCAATTGCTTCTGTACTGCGTTAGATCATATTATCTTCCCATGGGATAGGCTTATAAAACTGAACATGATCTGTTCTCAATGTCGGTATGTTTTGATCAGCAAAGGTCTGCTCAATGTCGGTATGTTTTGATCAGCGAAGGTCTGTAATTTAGAATATCTGATCAGGGACTAGTATCATCTCTGGTTACATTGATATATCATTGGTATGGAAAATACTCATACAAGCAGGTATGTGTTTACAAAGAAGTGGGCACTCCAATTGAGAGAAAGATTTCTGTATAATGACACATAACAAACCTTTCTTGGTTTTATCCTGTAAACACACATAAATGAAATGTTAACCTTTTAAATAGATGTAGTGCAGTTTAAAACTAAACATCACACAAAAATTAACACAGAGGCAATTTTAATAGCATAGCACTTCACCTATCAAGTTGTGAGAACATTGCAGTGACTGTTACATCTAAACATGATTTATATGGGCAACAACATAAGGTTTTACATAAGTCCTAAAATTGTTTTCCTTAATAGTTTTTTAAAAGCAATATTGCATAAGGAAGAGAGAAAAGAGAGAGAGAGTAAGACAGGAGGAGAGGATATTTAAAGATAGAGGATTACAAAGAGAGAAAAATCAAAGGAAGATAATTTATTTCCAAATTAACCTAATCAGAAGTAGGTTGAATTTGGTAAGTTTGGAAAAGTACAAATCCTTTTGATACTATAGGACCACAAACCTCATTCGCATAGATGGATAGATAGATGGATAGATAGATGGATATATTGTGACAGGGATAGATCAAGAGGGATTGATAAACAGGTGGAAACCTCAGCAGTTGGAAAGATTGATAGAACCATGGACTACATAAATTCTTTGAAATCCTAAGATTGCCTAGAAAGGATAGTTTTGACGAGGCCCTTCCTAACACGGCTTGACAACAGTAAAGCCAGAGGACTTCTTTTTTTTGGAAAAATATAGAAGCAGGAAAAATATATGACTCTCCTGCAAGAGCTATCCTCAGATATCTTTATATATCCCTAAATACACTGGCAGTTTAGTGGCTTTAAGAGGGATCTTCATAGAAATGAATATCGTGCAATCTATTCTTATTAGCAATGATGGCACTACTATAGTATGCTGCAATATACAGCCAGATATTAGAAGAATTAATGTTTTTGAACTGTATGTTGTAATATTATTGTTCATTTGACATTTCACTCTGAGTCTGAGGAAGTTTTAATCTGTCTTGAAAATATATACTGCATTTTCATCTGATGCATGACATGGCAAAAGAAGTAGAACAAAAGTAAGAAGAAGAAGAAGAAGAAGAAGAAGAAGAAGAAGAAGAAGAAGAAGAAGAAGAAGAAGAAGAAGAAGAAATGAAAGTTACAAATAGTGAGAGCTAGCAGACACATAACTTTGAACAGCATTAGATCAGAGAGCAATATTATACAGGGCTGTAACTAACATCTAGTACAAGATGCATGTTTCTGATTGGCTATCAAAATGAAGCTGCCTTTCTCAACAGCCAATCAAAGAAGTTTTTGGTGCAAGGCTGGACTCTCTCCACTAATCAGAACCCAGTAGGCTATCTTGTGTGTGTGTGTGCATGTAATATACACAATCTATACATATGTGCACAAGAGCTAAGTATGCTGTATGCTGTGGACATATTTTACTAGTCTGAATTTCAATACCAAGTTTCGTTCACTCTTGCCCGTTTCGTAGTTTTAAGATGATATTATATATTATATTGTTGCTTTTACTTGTTAATTTTTCAGAAATAACAATAACTGTAATATGTGATCTTATGCATTGACTCAATGCTACATGCTATACACACATACACACAGTTAATGTACACTGTGGTGTATGGGCTCTTCTATACACAATATAACCAGGCATGCTGGACTGCAACTTAACTCTGATGTTTCTCTATGTGTCTTCATTTGAGTACTAACCATACAGCTAAACAACCCCACATTATATGGTGGCAGCGATATAGAACCTACTTAACAATATTTGTGAACTTTGCATCATTTTGGAGAGATTTTGGAGGCTATCTTATTGACACACTGTCATTGGATCAACAGGTGCTTCTTTCAACAGTCCCATATGATGATTTTACTGTAAGTAAAATGTGCATTGACATTTGCATTACTTTTGGAGTTTGAGTAGCTGGTATGAACTATGAATGAATCATTTACACCCCGCATGAATTGGGAAGACCCCGACAGAGCCAATGCTGTTAAGATTTTTCATCAGCAGTGTGACTTATACTTCTCGGTCAAGAATGTTGCGATTGGAAAGCAAGTGGATCATGTTCTTTTGTTCACTGGTGCCACGGGTATCAAGCTTTACAACTCGTGGGGTCTGGAAGGTGATGATAAGAAGAATCCAACTGTTGTTTGGGAGAAGTTCGAGACACAACTGAGGCCAAGGGCGAATTTCCGTGTAGCTAGGCTATACCTTCAGAAATATGTGCAGAAGGAGAGGGAAAGTGCAGATGATTATATCTCGCGCCTGAAGCTGCAGGCATATGACTGTGAATTTCGTGATGACACTGAGCTCCAAGAACGCATCATTGAGCAGTTCATCACAGGCACTAGATATCCTGAGCTCCAGAAAGATCTTCTAGGGAAGAGCAAGTCCCTCACTCTTACACAAATGCTTGAGCTGAGTAGAACATTTGAAGCATCGCGGATGCACATGGCTCAACTAGCGCAAGTACAGACACATATTCAGCCTGCATCGATTGATGTAGTTCGTCGGAAGACTAACACTAGTAGCAAGTGTCCTAATTGCGGTGGTAATCATGCTCGCAGTTCACGGGAAGCATGTCCGGCTTATGGCACCAAGTGTAACAGCTGTGGAAAGTTGAACCACTGGAGGAGTGTTTGTCGGTCTCCAGCTCTAAGTACACAGTGTTCTGGGAGATCTCCAGCTTCAAGTACCCAGAAGTGGAAGCAGAAAGCTAAATACGCTACGCCACATCGTGGAGGCAAGAACGTTCACTCCATTCAAAGCACGAACAATATTGAAGCAGCAGCAGCGGTCCCACTACTGAATGACGCTGTGGATGTCCTGTCGTTCAATCGAATTATTGTGTCAGGTATTAGTGCTGTGCAGGTGGATGACAGGGACGACCTAACAATAGCATATGTGGAAGTCAGACGGGATGAGAGAACTATCATGAAACTTCGTTCGAAGGTTGACTCCGGTGCGGAGGGCAACACTCTGCCTCTTCGAATGTTTCGAGGGATGTTTCCTGGCCATCTCACTAAAGATGGTGTTCCTCACCCTCAATCAGTGCATAATTCAAGTGCACGGTTGTTCGCTTACAACGAAACACCAGTGATGCACTTCGGTTCGGTGAGGCTCCCCTGTCGTTTCAACAACTCAACTTGGCTTTATGCCACGTTCTACATCGTGGAATCCAGGGGTCCAGCGATCATCGGCTGTGACACAGGGTTGGAACTGAAACTGCTTACTCTACACACACGCATCAACGAGATCAAGCATTCAGCACAGATAAGCTCTACTGATGACCTAGTAAGGCAGTATCCAGACCAGTTTGACAAAATTGGCAACTTCCCAGGAGAATATCATATTGTTCTTGATCCAGACGTTCAGCCTGTTGTCCATGCTCCTAGACGGTGCCCAATCCACCTACGAGATGAACTGAAGCTCGAGTTTGATGACATGGAAGCTAATGGCGTGATCACTAAAGTCATTGAGCCTTCACCATGGGTCAGCAGCATCGCCGTTTCAAGGAAGTCGAATGGCAAACTCCGGGTCTGCTTGGATCCCAAGGATCTCAACCGAGCTATTCGTCGTTGCCATTATCGCACTATCACGACAGATGAGGTGATACACAAGCTATCAGGTGCTCGACACTTCAGCAAACTGGATGCCAAGAACGGTTATTGGTCTATCAAGCTCGACCATGACAGTTCACTTCTAACTACCTTCAACAGTCCCTTTGGACGGTACAGATATCTCAGGATGCCTTTCGGTCTAGCAATGTCTCAGGATGTATTCCAGCAGCGGATGGACGAAATCCTCGAAGGTTGCCCCGGCACAATAGGGATCGCTGACGATATTGTTGTGTTCGGCAAGAGTGAAGCAGAGCACGATCAGAATCTGAACCACCTCATGTCCAAAGCTGTGAAGTACGGTCTGCAGTTCAACAGTGGCAAGTGCAGCATAAAGGTCAACCAGATTTCTTTCTTCGGTATGATCTATGATGCAGATGGCGTCCATCCAGATCCTCACAAGGTCGAGGCAATCAAGTCAATGTCTCCACCTGAGAACAAGAGCCAGCTTCGTGAGTTCCTTGGTATGATAACCTACCTTAGCCCATTCATACCAAATCTTTCAGCCCAGACTGCAAGCCTACGTGGTCTTTTGAAGCAGGACGCTGAATTCCAATGGACTCCAACGCACCAGACTGCCTTCAATGATTTACGTGACAAGGTATGTCACGATGCAACTCGGGCGTATTTCGATGTTAACAAGCCTACGGTACTGCAGGTAGATGCTTCTCTGCAGGGCTTGGGAGCGACTCTACTGCAGGATGGAAAGGGTATCGCGTTTGCATCAAAGGCCCTCAGTGATGCAGAGACGAGGTACGCCAACATAGAGCGAGAGCTGCTTGCAGTGGTCTTCGGCTGTGAACGATTCCACATCTTCCTGTACGGGAAAAGTTTCATAGTTGAGACGGACCACAAACCCCTGGAGATGATCCAGCATAAGCACCTGGCAGCAGCTCCACCTAGACTTCAGCGTATGCTCCTTCGTCTACAGCCATACAAGCTGACAATTGTCTACAAGCCTGGTAAGGATGTACCAGTAGCTGACTGCCTATCCAGACGTCCTCTTGGTCCTCCAGAACACATCCACCTTGACCTGCAAATCAACTTTGTACAGTTTGCTCCGGACCGTTTGAGTCAGTTGAAGGAGGAAACAGCCAAGAATGCAGAGTTTGCAGCACTACAGAAGGTGATTGTGAAAGGGTGGCCAGAGAAGAGACGTGAGGTACCACGGCATCTGCAGAGATACTGGGCCTTTCGAGATCAACTTGCAGTTGAGGATGGACTGATCCTGAATGGTGAACGAATCCTTATTCCACACTCCATGAGAGAGTACATACTGAGCAAGCTTCACGAAGGTCATCAAGGTATCGAGAAGACACGACTTCGGGCTAAGGCTTCTGTGTACTGGGAATCGATCAATGACGATATCGAGGTCCTGGTGAAAGGCTGCTCAGTCTGCCAAGAGTACAAGCCCTCGCAGCCCCATGAGACTCTTCTCCAGCACGAGATACCTACACGTTCCTGGCAAGTCTTAGGTACAGACTTATTTCACTTTGAAGGGAACAATTATCTCATCATTGCAGATTACTTCTCAAAGTTCCCTTTCATCCGGAAAATGCCTCAAGAGTGTACCAGTGCTGCAGTAGTCAATGCGACCCGTCAGGTGTTCGCAGAACAAGGAGTTCCAGAAAGAATCGTTAGCGACAACGGAAGACATTTTGACTCCTCAACATACAGAGACTTTGCTACACAGTGGGGATTCAGTCATGTTACATCCTCTCCCCACTACCCCAGGTCAAATGGTTTCATTGAGCGAATGATTCAAACTGTCAAGAATACGCTCAAGAAAGCTAAAGCGAGTGGTATCGACCCCAACATGGCTCTACTATGTATCCGTGCCACTCCCATTGACAGCCGCATACCAAGCCCAGCTGAGCTTCTTTACGGGAGGAAGATGAAGGACAACTTACCAACTCGAATCCGCAACAACTCCCCTGGTCGTGATGATGTTAACCATCGCATGCAGCTTCGACAGCAGAGCCAGAAGTACCATCACGACAAATCAGCCCATGACCTAGCACCACTCTCACCTGGACAGCTTGTGAGAGTCCAAGACCAGACATCACGTCACTGGATAACAGCTACTGTTCGTGAGCAATGCCATGAGCCTAGGTCATACCTCGTCGAGACGCCTAATGGAAGGGTGCTACGCAGAAACCGGCAACACCTCGCTGATATTGAGCCCAGGCGTATCCATCATGATGAGGAGGTAACCAAGACACCCGATCCTCATACACGCGAAGAGATGACGCTTGATCCAACGCCCGACATCAGAGGTTCTCCTGCCCCAACCCCTGCCCCAAACCCTGTCCCAAACCCTGTCCCAATCCCCAACCACCAGCAGACCACCCGCAGTGGCCGGGTAATCAAGAAGCCAGAGAAATTGACTTATTGATAGGACTTTATCTTTGGATATTTCAAGTTTAGACATTATGGACTCAGTTTATTATTCTGTAGGGGGGATGTAATATGTGATCTTATGCATTGACTCAATGCTACATGCTATACACACATACACACAGTTAATGTACACTGTGGTGTATGGGCTCTTCTATACACAATATAACCAGGCATGCTGGACTGCAACTTAACTCTGATGTTTCTCTATGTGTCTTCATTTGAGTACTAACCATACAGCTAAACAACCCCACATTATAATAACAAAAAGAAGTTTTGTTCACTCTGAAATCTGCCCGATTTTGTCATTAAATCAATGCCCTTCTATTTCTCAAAAAATGCTTTGATTAGCACCTAGTATATCAACTTCCTCATTCAGGTTATCTTTTTTCCTAGTAAATTGCAAGAATGAAGGCTTGAACCAAAATTGATTTTGACACATCAAATACTATAAGGCACTCTTACCCTTTTCACATCTACCAAATATTGCTTAACCCCGGGAAATAGGTGGGGCTAAGGGGGCTATTAGCCCCACCAATTCCTTCCTTAGCCCCACCAATTACCCGGGGTAATTTTAGCCGGCTTTCTGTTCACATTACGTTTTGCCAAAGTGGGCTAACCCCACAAATAGTACGGGACTATCTGGCCCTGCAAAATAGCAGGGTTAGCCGGGCAATTGCGGGGTTAGCCGGGCAATTGTGGTGCTAAGCTGCGTAGTGTGAATCCGAACCGGGCTAAGGAGAAGCGGGGCTAAGCAACAGCCAATCACAGACAGCGTGGTCGTGTGGTCGTGAATTTGCATTTATCGCGCGCTATGCATGCAGTTCACGTTACGCATGCATGCAGTTCACGTTACGCATGCATGCTCTCTGTATTGACGTTTAGTCTTTTACGAGGCAGAGGTCATTATGAAAAAATCTTTATTATAAAATTGATTAAAAAAAATAGTGAAAGAACATGTAGCTCATAATTTTTTATTGCATTTAAAATTATCAGTCATATTTACGTAGGTAAATTTATCAAGTGAATTGGATGAAAAATGGGTAATTGATTTGTATCGGTAAAATAATAAAGGGAAAACGCTTTGCGCAAGGCTGGATAACACAACACGAGCGAGCTAAAATTATTACGTACCGTACTGTATATTGTTGGTCTTTTTACCACAAGCAAAGAGTTCGTTGACCGATATTGATATTGATTATAGTTCAATTGTTGCATTGATTGTCTCCTGATTTTAATTGTATTTACACCGGAATGACGGCTTTACCCATCAGAAGGACCAATTGGGAAGATGTTGAAATCAGGTTTTTCCTGAGTCTGTGGGCAGAGGGGGAGGTCCAGCAGCGCGGGTTTTTCCCCTTCATTTAGTCGAAAGGCGCATGCGCGGTAGCAAAAGCATTAATATTCATGAGCTATCGAATAGTCCGGGGCTAAGGCGAACGTAGTGTGAATCGCGTGAAATTTCTTAACCCCGGCTAAGCACATAGTCCGGGGTTAAGAAAATAGATGTGAACAGCAAAAAAAATAGTATGGGGTTAAGGATAGTATGGGGTTAAGGATAGTCCGGGGTTAAGAAAAATAGATGTGAAAAGGGTATCTGAGTGTTAGGGAATGGCATGAAGTCAAAAAAGAAAGTAAACAATCAGCCTAAAAAAACAGCAAACTTTTTGAGATATAGGGAGAATAATCCTATTTCAAAATGAGTTCATAAGTTTGTCCTGCTATTATGAATGTCTACAGCAATACAAGCCTAACAAACAATAGGCCTACATGGATAGGTCATAACATATCTTCAAACCCTTCAGAAGCAATTCAACAATGTTCAAAATATGTACAATCATAGTTCCTTTAATCTCAATTATTTTGATAAGGGTGAGCTTAGGTAGGTCTACTATGTTCCTCTTCAAATACAATATGCAAACTACTAACCAATAAACGCTACAGTCCTGAGTAAATATGTTCTCTGCAAAGCCTGAGGCCATAAAGTAAAGCTCACCAGAAACATTAATACAAGAGAATACATGTGACCAGTCTACGAAAGTAAATAATATTCATAAGGGTTGGGCATATTTAATGGGTTTTGAATACTGTGTACATAGCAATGTTAGGCATATTTACATTCAGGATTCCAAACCCTCTTGTAGTTTTCACTCATGAATACTCAACACAGTATATATGTGACCCGGCACCACAAAACCACCAAAAAGTCGCAAAAAATTATTTTCCTGATTTCATCTGATTATGAAAGAAGAAGTTCTACTCATTAAAATGGTATATTACTTGTCCAAATTGAAGCTTCCTAACTCTTTCAATTTAGTGAATGAAAAGAGCTGGTGAGGGAGGTTACTGGTATTAAATTGTGAGAAAGAGAGCTTTAAAGTTTGGGGCTATTCAAGCATGCGGAGCAAGCAAACCACAGGGAAATCAATAGAAGGGTGAATCAAAAGGCCATAGCAACCACTATGAAGAGATTTTCAGATTAGGCTGAAATTTGGCCTGATGGTCAAACATAGTCTGTTCATTATGTTTCTGAGGTTTCAATGTGTGGACTTAAGTCTTTCAAAAGTTATTATGTTGTAAATGTATAGAGTTGTAATTGGACAGTTTAAGTGAACTGCAACATAGTGCCGAGACACCTGCACTAGACAATGCCTATTCATGGTGGACCCGGAGTCTTTTTGTTCCCCCTTACATAACACTGCTTGTCACCTATCTTGTTTTGTATACATCTGGGCAATCATTTGTAACCACATTATCAGGAATTCTCTCGTCGCTGTCTTGCCCAAAGTGTTCAGTAAGCAAAGCTGTAAGGTTGGCCTGATCCCCCGCAGCTAGCCCCCGCATCATCGCTTCGTTGACCGCCCGAGCTACCCGGGCATCTGCGTTAGTGCACCCCGGTACCATCCCACGGCTCTGCTCACGTACAAAACCTGGCATTGTAACGACGTTGTAGACTTTTTCGCAACTTGTCACTCTCAAATGTATAAAATATAATAATGTTCTTAGGTCTACTCTTGATCAACAAATTCTGGATATGTGATGTACAATCAAGCTACTCGAAGTCGTTAACGGAGAATATAAGACGAACGCAAATCTGGAACTCGGATGTGAAATCGGATACAAACAAAATGGCGCGCCGCACTGATTGCTTTAACGGACCAATCACAGCCCGCGTAGCACGACCCGTTAGCAACGACCGACCATTTCCGGACTACGATAATTTCGCTCGGGAAAAGTGATCAAATTTTGGAAGAGACCGAAGGCTGTGCGAAAAAAACTGGTCTAGAAAAACCGTTTAAAACACATCTTCTACTATGTTTTAGACTTCCAAATTTTGATACTAGGTACAGAAAAGACCACTCTTTCAGAAAATGCAAAAAAACAAAAATCTATTTTTTTCACCTAAATTGACATTTTAGCTGATTACGGAGAATCGCTGGTTGCGACTTTTTGTTGGTTTTGTGGTGCCGGGTCACATATAGGCTACATGTATGGAATTGACAAAAGAGGATGCTAGGCAAAACTGGTCTGCAACCAAACTACTGATTTTTCAAATCATAAGCATACAGGTAGTTGGAATAATCTCCTGATGATATGCAAAATTATGGCCTGTTTTTAGTGGTTGTTTAGACTGGAAGTGTGGTAAAAAGACAATAACACACAGCGTTGTTATTAACTACAAGTTTATACTTGGAAAACAAAATAGTATTATGAGGAAGGATTGGCAGCGTGTGAACTCTGTTCCCTGTACTATTTGACCAGAGTTGGCAAGGACTTAGAATGAAAGTCCAAAAGACCGTTTAGAGCTTCCCTTGGGGCATGTCTCTGAAATCAAGCCAAGTTTGAGTCTTCCTCTTCTCTCTTTCTCACTCTTTCTAATTCTGTCTTTCTCTCACTCTCCCCGCCCCCATCCTTGCCAAAATATTGTTCTCCCTCCTTTTCTCTCTCTTTCCCTCCCTCCCTCCCTCACTTCCTCCATCCCTCCTTCTCTCTCCCTTTTTTATTTTCTCTCCATCCCTCCCTCCTCTCTTCTTTTATCTCCCTCTCTCCTTTTCTCCCTGTCCATCCCTGCCTCTCTCCCTCCCTCCTTTTCTCTCCTTCACTCCATCCTTCTCTTTGTCTCCCTCCCTCTATCATTATCTGCAACTATCTCCCTCAATCGATATATGTTACTCTCTGTCTCTCTCTGTCTCTCTCTCTCTCTCTCTCTCTCTGTTTTCCCACTCCCTCTATCAATATCTGTCACTCTGTCTCCCTCCTCTCTCTCTCTCTCTCTCTCTGTTTATCTGTCTGATGGCACGTTCCTGAAACTGATTCTCAAGTAGACCCTATTTGTTACAGTGTGTGAATGGCTCAGGGTATAAGAGTGGGGTCCCCTTTCGGAGCACCTATCAGTTTAGATCACCTCCCGTCCACATGGCATAGCTGCTGCTGCATGAGCTGCACGAGTGCTTGGATCATGGCTCTAGCATTCTCATCACAAAACATCTTCAAACTGGTTCTTAAACTAGTAAACAATAAATGAAATGCTACAGAATTGAGACATTTGTACTCTTGTAATGAGTAATAGGGACAGGATGATTGTGTTGATCAGACTCTGGAATAGTGGCATCATTTTAGATAAAACTGATTGTATTCAGCAGGTAATCTCTGATATTGTGTTGTATCAATGACTGGATTTATTTGGTGCTTGCAAAGAGATCAAATGGTGTAACACATCAGGAATCAGGGTGAGTAGTTGGAAGATTTCTTCTCATTTAACTTTCTAGCATCAAAGGTGTGTCAATTCATATCATAATACTAGAAGCCTTAGCCCTTATCCCACACCATAGGATGTGTGAAACAACTGCAGAATAGCCCACGTAACATCTGTCAAATACCCTGTCTCTGTGTACTTATCCATGTTTGCCAACAATTTTATGATTACAACATTAATGAAAACAAAGGTTTTAGATAAAATATACATGTTCGTCTTAAGAAATCAAATGTGATTAAGAAGGGAATAAAGTTCATAAAGCAAGCATGCGACTTGTGTGCGATGGAGAAAGAGAAATGCATGAACAGAAAGTTAAAAGCACATAGAATATGAAATACACTTACTTGATGTATCAATTAAACTTCCAATATTCTAAGTTTGAGTCGCTTGCAAAATGCAAGTTTGACAGTTTTGTTTACATAATGATATTGACAATTGAACAGACATTAATAAGCTGGGGTGAGGCTGACTTGTAAGAGAAATATTTAAGGTGAGACAGTCCATTAACTGCTCAGGCCTAAGGCATGTTAGAGTCTAAGAATTCTAGCACGAGATATTCTTGTCTTTATTCAACCAACTGCCAGCTTAATCATCAAAGTACCAGAAAATTGTATGGTATTGAAATTCCTTTAAAGGTAATACAAAGTTTTGGTATGGGGTCATGAATTTGGTTCAAATGAACATATTGGAAGCATAAGCCATCCTACAATATGCAGTGATCGTTGTCGCGGTTCAACTCGAGTCTAAAGTTATGAAATTGTAAATAATAATCTCTTTATGTTGTATAGCTCCCTCTCAATGACAAGATATTAATTAAGCTATAAAACAATGTTTCTCGACCAAAATTGACTGATTAGCTATTCCTGTTTGGAAATTATATATCATATCTACATATTCTGAGATTTTCATGGTCGCAGCTACTATTGTACGGCTGTAGGCGCTATTTGAAATTTATCAAAATTTACCGGGAGCACCGGTAAATTTTAATATTCATTTTTTCTCGAAAGCAGAAGTGTTTTAGGAGCTAACTTTTTTAGTGCTTATAATACATCCATAGGGGCATCCAAATATATACAAATTGTAAAGAATCACTATCCACCCGATTTTCAAAATTTCCCAAAACTTTGCATTACCTTTAAGTAATAAATCATGCCAATCCAAATTGTTATGTTTGTGTTTTCAAAAGCAATTCCTCCAGGCAGTCAACAAATGGTGAAGTGTAATCTTGTATTAAAGTGGGCTTATATACCAGCTGTAAACTTAACATGCAAGACGTATGTTTGGAGCTAGAAGGGCATTTACTAATAGGTGTTGACAACTTTAACACATACTTATGATGTTGAACAGGCAATGTGTTGTATACATGTATTATCATTTGATAGCTTGAATCTCTTGTTTCAAATGATATACAATCATTAAAATACCAAAATAAATGTTAGTGATTTATTGCACTCTCAAGCTGATGGATCACATTTCTTTGATGACCTTCTCCTATTAATGTAGACTGGAATGTGTTATGATGTTTATTTATGAATCCTTTCATCTGATATCTGCAAAATATTTGCTATGGTGAAAAATTAAGGTATAATATTGGAAACATACTTTTTCACATATTTACTTTTAGTGTGTTTTAGTATCTAGTCTGATTTTCCATTTTAACTGAGTGTAGAGAACTCGTTCATGGGTTAAGACAGCTTTATGTGCTCTGAAAAGCACTCAATAATTTGTGCCTGTTTGCAAAATAAACAGGCCTATATTGCTATTTTTCCTGCAAGTGAGTAACATAACAATGATGTATATTTCCCACAGGACAATAAGTGCCAACCTTAAGCCGATTGAAAATCAGAAAAGCATTGATATTTTATCATTTCTTGGATGTAAAAAAGTCTGGAAAAGAAGTTAAAATATCCATTGAACATGGCTTTCAAATTGAAATTGAAATTTCAGAGAAGTGAGGGGAGTGAGCACTAATTTGTTAAAACTTTTTTTTGCCCTCAAAAATTTAAAAATTGCACCCCCCCCCCCCCCCTGGATCCACCACCTGGCTGTAAACACCATTTCACTAAGGAATTCAGGCCTATAGGGGAATAATAGCCAAAGAAACATCCACCTAATTTCAAAAGAAAAGGATGATAATACCTTAAATTTAATTAATTAACATAATGAATGGAAATTATCCAAACTATGTTTAATTAAAATTCCCTTATCACTAACCTATTCTTCTAAACCATACTGCCACCTGGCCATTCAGTCTCAAGCCCTTTCCTAAATACCTTCTGTCTCCTTTGTCATGTCCTTCTTAAGAGCCACATTACTAACATCCTCCCCTCCCTTCCTGTAAGTCATCTCCTATTAGATTCCCTTGTGGTTACAGGTGAGGACTTTGCCAAAATGACACTGACCAAGGGATGTACAAGCATCTGGTCTCCCCAGGCCTTCTTTTCTTCTTGCTTGCGCACTGGTTGTTTTAAAAAGATAGTCAAGTTTTGGTAAAAGGTCACAAGAAAAATACATGTCTGCGTTCTTATGTTTGTAGTCCAAAGTAGGAGAATATCATGGTAACAATTTCCAAAGAAAAGGATGGCTATTGGAGTGCTATCATATTCAAAATTTGAATGAAAATAGTTCAGAAATTCAATGAAGTTTTTCACACATTGAAATTGAATGACTACTCAGCATCACCTCCATTTAATTATTTCCTCCACTTTTCATTCTTTCCTGTAGGTCATCATACTTCCACCTTGAACTGTAGTGGTCAGCAAGGGTCAAGTTCTTAGATTGTCCAGCAACCATCCAGGGAGTAAGCCAGCATTCCAAGGAATTGTACTTTTCAAGGACCTATGACGTAGGTTATTCCAAAGACTGAGATGGGAGAAAGTTTGCATGCCAGGGATTTGATAAAAAGCCCTCAACTGGACTTACTTTTATCACTGTGAGACTGCTGGTCCAAGGAAGATACTATTTTAGAGAGGAAGCTTAAGAGCACAGCAGAGCTTCTTGAAAGAAATTACTTTTTGAGACTTGGAAGATACTATTTTTGAGAGGGATTTAGGACAGCATAAAACGATAACAAATAAATATATATCTTGGCATCTGGTGAATGTGATCTGTCCGACTATTTAAAGAGTACCACTTGGATCCCTTGGAACTTTGTTTGCATTACTTTGTTATTAGAAGCACTATGCATTAACTATTTCTTACCGTTTGTGATCCAAAGGAAACATTGTGATATGATAATTGTATCAAGACTCCTTTGATTAAAATGGCAATGGTCGGGGAAAGGAGCTTACTTGCATCTCTTTGATCATCACTCTGCATCAATTTGCAGCAACTACTTCTAACTATCTGCAGGTATACTGAAGGAAAGTCCTTCAGAACTAGACTCTCTCGTTATGTACAGACCAACTTTACTCAAGATGCTATTGGGCATCTTTTTGGTTGTCATGGCAACTAGCCTTGCTTCTGTGTCTGCAGACAGGGTCCCTGAATGGAACACATGGCAACAGCTAAGACTGCCCAAGATGCACACAGAACAAGATAGTGAGACGGACACTCTCTCAAAGACTGCCAAGGCATTTCATGAATTAAAAGCAGGAAAGAGTTTGAAGTTTGGAGATGAGCATCTGAACTTGGAATCTATCGAGAAAAGTCTTTCGTTCGAACAAACCAGTGCTAAAAACCTGAGTGATATTCTTAGAACTAAAGTCAGTGTAGATGATGCTCGGGAGCTACTCAATTTCAAGCTTTTTCCAGGAGACAGTTCAGCAGACATGGATCCGGGTCCATCCCGTAGGAGGAGACATATATTTGGCACGGACACGAGGTACCAGATCACCAAAGACTTCAGGAAGATATTCCCTTTCTCAGCAGTAGCCCAGCTGTCAACGGGCTGCTCCGGTGTCCTGATAGGCCCTAGGCATGTTCTCACTGCAGCAGAATGTATTCACAATGGCAAACGTTACCGTGGCAACGCCAAAAATCTTCGTGTTGGACTCGTTCACCCAGGAAACCTAACAACACCTAGAAGAGCGTCCTCTCGAGGCTCGAAGCGTGATGCTAGTCTAAAGTGGTATGAGGTTGAGCAGTTGTACATCCCTGATGGATGGGTTTCACCAAACTACATGGAGCGGCGTGATTCCTTCAACTACGCCGTTCTCAAGCTTGCAGAAAACCACAACCTAAACTGCATGGAGGTGGGCGTGAGCTCCAGTCACAATACCAACAGAATGCAGCGAATCCATTTCTCTAGTTATGATGATTATGAATACAATGACGATCCTGTTCTTGCATACAGACATTGCTTTATTGAGCATGTAAGCGAAACAGAGAATTACCTCTATGAAAAATGTGACTCTACAAAATCATCGGTCGGGGCAGGGATTTACTTGCGACTTTGGGACATGGAGAATTGGCAGTGGTCGCGACGTGTGATGGCGGTGAAGACGTCCGAGACGGAGAGAATGAGAATAAGGGGTAGGATAGTGAGGACCGGGAGGGATGTGCGTTTGACGCTCTTGAACTTTGGTCAGATTTGCTATTGGGTGATGGGAGACTTTGAGGCCTGTAGTCGAGGCAGGATTGAAGATGCTTGCCTTATGCCTTAAGATGATGTAATTGTCATGGAAACGCATATATCAGGATATATGAACACTGGACTCTCGACACGCACATCCGCTAGTTCATGAGGCTAATATTATAAAGAACTTAACATACACTATGCAATGTATTGCTCGAGTGGGACAAGTAAATAGTGGCTGAAAGGAATTCATATTGGCTGATATATTTCTAATATTCACTACATTTCTTTAAAAAAAATGATTTTGTTCAAATTACATTGGCAGGCTTAAATGATTTTAAGCACCAATCTAAATTAACCCATTACAATAATTTTTAACAGTCTCCTTCAAAATATTGTTTTCTAATTAAAATACTTCCCAAAGTACTTCATGTAGTGTGTATGACTATTTTATATCATTTGATAAAGTTACTGTTAATGCTGCTTTCAAACCTTCACTTTAATCATGCTTTTTATAAAGTTATAAGGATTTATTTATGGACTTATTTATGTGTATACTTCTGAACGTAACTATCATTCATCCTAGTGTTTCTGCTGTACATGTATATAAATACTATCAATTGTTTGTATAGGGTAGACAGGTGTTTATAAAGTATATTCAAGAGAAATGATGAATATTTAATGATTTTTGTAAATGTCAAAGTGTGGTTAACAATTTTTTTTCTTCAAATGCTGAGGTAGATTTTGAACCTTCAAAATATCAGTTCTTTTTACCACACATACACATGTACATAGATAAGGAAGACAAATCAATGCAAGTGCAAAAAAAAAAGTACTAAAATATGCTTTTACTCAACAATGGATGTTTGTTTTTAATCCTCTAGAAAGGAAATAAGGAAGTATGTGCTTACCTGTTTTCCGTGATTTGAAGTGAAGTAGACAATGCATGGAAAGAAAAAAGACAGAAATAAACATTGATTAGAAACGATGATAACCTAAACATGGCATGAAAATCATGATCTTTTATTTCATTTTATTTTTATCAAAATACCTGATGAAATATTGGCACAAATTTGTTATATTTCATACTTCCCCCTTGTGGTTTGAATGAACCATGGTAGACCTGTATCAGACTGGAAATCTATAAATGATATGAATCAGGATCTATTGGGAAAACTAATGTGGCAAAGTTTAGATTTCAAAGAAAAGTAATATTACTGCCAAATGAACCCCATCCAGAACAAACTATGATGTGATCAAGCAAACTAAGACAGATCAAGACAAACTAAATAATGAAATTGCCCTTATTTTGTTCACAACTTGTGACTTCAGATCAGGGTCAAATTAAATAGTTAATCTGCTGAGAGTAAAAAGCGCCTTAACTTTGTATGTTTAAGCACTTCTTGCTCTGAGCCCATGAGACGTTGTGTATAATATTGACACTTTTTGTATTGCTCAAATTTATAAAGCTGACAGTGACAAATTACTTTCATATATCTATGTCTCGATCTTCAGTCCATGTGGACTACTGAACAAAATATCACATGTCTTTTTATTAGACCAAACATTTCTCCTTTCATTTTTATTGTCTCTCTACTAGCAGAAAGTTTGAGTATGTTCTTTTGATACTTTTAAGAGTGCTGCAGATTCAGAATTGCTTATAAAGAATGATAGAGAGAAGAGTGGTATGGAAGGAAAGGTTGTAAAAGATGAAGACACAGTGGAAGAGAGAGAGAGAGAGAGAGAGAGAGAGAGAGAGAGAGAGAGAGAGGGGTAGAAGGGGGAGAGGGAAAGAAAAAAAAAACAGTGATATGCAGAGAGGGTACTAAAGAGAGATGAGAGTGGAAAAAGGAGAAAAGCAAACAATAAAACTAAGATATTAAAATATATCTGCCCTATTAAAAATGATAAGAGTAAGCTTATTCCCTAATGTTCAAAGACACAGTCTTTGAAATCATACACTTGTCTCATTGCCAAAAAGAATGACCTGCAAAAAAATAATCCACACAAATTCAACTAAAGGATATTTCCTCATAAAGATATGATCTAACCCTCAATTTAATCTGGATCATTTGACATGGCATCGCTACCCAGATTAATAAATGAAGGCATTTATAGAAATACTGTAGTAACAGCAGTGCAGCAGAACTAACATTAGTATCAGCCCCCACCCCCTCTCTCTCTCTCTCTCTCTCTCTCTCTCTCTTCTTCCTCTTCATCCTTTCTCTTCTTCTTCTTCTTCTTCTTCTTCTTCCTCCTCCTCCTCCTCCTCCTTTTTCTTTTTCTATTCTCCTTCATGTTTTTCTTTCATGTTCTTCTTCTTCTCCTCCTTTTTTTCCTTTCTCTTCTTCACCATCCTCTTCTTCCTGCTCTTCTTTCTCCCCTCCTTCCTGACATTTTTCATCTCCCCTTGCTTCCTTTTCATCTTGACCTTCCTCCCCCCCCCCCTCTCTCTCTCTCTCTCTCTCTCTCTCTTTTTTTTCTCTCTCTCTCTCTCTCCCTCCCTCCCTCCAAATCAATCACTCATTCTATTCTCTCTCTCTCCCTCCTTCCTTTCTTCCTCAATAAACTATCCAATCAGTATCTCTTTCAAATGAAAATAAAGAAGACAATGATAAATGTCAAAGTACTCTGCTAAAGAAACATTTTGCAGACACTTTCACTTTGCCTTTCTTTTCATACCAAACAAAAACAAACCCTTTTTTTTACATCTCCACCCCCATACCAAAACTATTTATTTGTCTGACAATTTCAGTAATGTTGTAACTTGTGTCTGTAGGATGCAAGTCAAGCATTGTGAAAATGATCTAGAAAGTTTGAAATTTCCCTCAAATATGTTGGCGGCTTCCGAAAATGTATGATCAAATTACAGGTAGTCTGTGATGTTTCTAACAGGCTTATTTACAAGTGGTATGTTAGATCTTCTGCAATCCGTGCATTATCTGTTCGTATTTGGAATGACACTTATGGATGGAGGGAGCAACATAAGGAGAGAGAGAGAGAGAGAGTGAAAGTTAAATGCTTCGGTGGGCTACTGATGTTGGTGTGATGAGTAAAAATACTTCCCTAGAGATCACACAAAGAAATGATAACAAAAATCAAAATGTAACATGATAGAAAAGTAGTTTCCATCTGATCTCTACTTTCAAAAACATGTTTGTAAAGGATTGTGATGCCCATTAAAAAAAAATTATGACAACAAAAAGATCATGAATTCTAATATGAAATATAGGAGCAAAGACCTTCAAACATTGAAATGCAGAGCTTTGTATCTGTGAAATTTGTTGAATTAAAGTATGCAAGTCCATTTATAAAACACTATATAATAAAGCAGTTTGATTTTTATGAGCTCCTTTCCTGCTGTCACACAATTCTGGACAGTATTTCTCAAGGGACTAGGTTTTGACTATTAAACATTTTGTCTGCTGAAGTTCAAGTCATAGTCATGTCACAGGGGGAGTATGAAAGGCTCGTTTCTTGGATGACACATTTCCTTTGAAGACTGGAGGCTAAGACTACACAGGACATGGGAGACTTTATCACCTTTCTATTCCAAATCAGACCAGACCATTGTACCATTCATACTGAGCACAACACCTACATCAGCTATGATTCAATTTTATATAGGAAACATTAAAGATAAAGTTGAGTTCTGGTCATGCGATAGCATTGTGAAAGAAATAGTGTGGTATCGGTCAAAAAAGTTGATCATGTACATGTAGCATACAAGTATTTGTGTATACTGCAAGGTTTGTTTAAATCTACAAATTATTTGATCAAAAAGAGCTGTGTTTGCTCTTCATATATGTACACTCCAAAAGTTCACTAACCAAAGCTTCCCTATTTAGATTAATGTTTGTCTTGTAATTTTTTTGGGAATTAATCCCTAATCTCGGATGCACTCTACTCACGGTTAGTTTTTATCTGTTCAATCTCTGAACTTTATGATTTAATGCTTTCCTTTCATACTGTTCAAACCTCAATCCACCAATATTGATCATTCCCTTGATTCAATCTACTCCACATTATATCTGACACACAAGGTTTCATTGCTGTATTTGATCTATTCTCTGTCTTCCTTAATCTCTGGTATATATATATCTAAAGTCCCAAGGTAATTATACAATTAATGAACACAAATTAATGTATTGAAAGACAGAATCTGATGCTCCTGGATGGTCTAAACATAGATACCTGTCATTCACCTGTAATGAGTAAAGGAAGCATACCAAACATCATCCTCCCAGACCCAGAGCATCTTTCAACAAAGGATGCCATCACTGAAGGATGCCATCACCGAAGGCTGCCAAGAATACAAGTTTTGACCAGAAACCCTTGAAAGAAATAACTCTTGAAAGATGTCTGTGACATTCAGGGAGGTATCTATCTTGCTTAATAAAGCATGAAATGTCTGATGAGAGCAAAGAGGCTGTTAGCTCTGTGTCATATGGTATGAGCTAATGTCTTTCTGCTTCTCAACAGATAATTTCAAAGGCTATGCACTTTTAGCTAAATGTGATCTCTTTGGCGAATAGGAGGAAGTCATTTAATTACAGCTTTCAATAACAGTTTTACCCGAACCCCCTCCCTCCCCTTTACTCTCTCTCTCTCTGTCACTGTCTCTCTCTCCCTCTCCTCTCTTTTTTTAGTTTTCCACTGATGAATTACTCTCGCTATTATTTAAACATTTAAATATAAAATATTTAAGAAATGTATGCTTCATCAGCAGCTGCATAGCATTAATGAAAACTAAACAATCAAATACCTTCATATTTTGAACATACTGTTTAGTTTATACATACCACTGTGCGTGAGTGCAATCTAAACCTATCTCTCCTACTCTCTCCCTTTTTTCACAAGGTAGATTAATCTTGTAATAAAACATGAAAGAAGTCTTGCTAAATGGCAAAGGCACTGCAAAACAATAATTGAAATATGTCCACTATTTTTTTGACACACTGTGTAGTTCTCACATATAACTACATGCAATCCGCCATGGTATACAGACCTATCTGAGTCCACGCAGGTATCACTACCACTGGATGACCAGCTATTGAGACGCCCTGTAGTACCTGGACCATAGTACATGGTATTGATCATATTCCATGTATAATCCTGACCATAGTCCCAGTTGGCAAGGACAGTCGACATCGCGACGCTGTGAAAAAGAACTTTTCCAACGTCAGAAATTTAAGAGAATTCAACTCTTTCTCTGCTTTGGTCAACTAATGTAACACACACCAGAGTGACACTGTGGACCTTTGTCACACTCACAGTGTACTGGTGATATATACACTGCAGACAACATTATGTCAACTATTCAGTTTAATACTAATGGCAAAAAAACAGTGAGGAGCTGCTTATTTGGCTCAGTGGTTAAGTTTGTTTAAACTGCAACATTGTCCGTTCAAACAGTACAGCACGTAGTCCCAGATGCGCATGAAAAAAGACTGATCCAAGCACTTTCCACAAATATTTGCATCACAATGTTGGTCGTGTAAAGAAGGAAACCATGTAATATTATAAGATCTGATACCTCAAACGGTTCCAATTGAATATCATTTCTCACAGTCGGCTTTCATCTAACTTCACGTGCACACTTTCTGATGATCCACATTAACATACGATTGTTTAAATCTATAACTTCATACGAATCAACGAATAAAAACGTCCTTTCCCATTGAAACAGAGAAATGACCTACAATGAAAAGTCTAACAGTAAATGATTTAACAAACAGTTACAGCTCTAATATTTTCACATGGGAAAATAACACAGTTGGGAGGGCCTGGCAATGCCTCAATGGGACACCTACGGTGAACTTGACAGTACACTTGTTAAAACATAAGAGGTGACCATAGTTTTATTCATTGGTAAATGATACAATGATAATCTATTGACTTGTAACCTTCGCATGTGTTATGTTTTATACGTCATAGTGAGACTTCTAGACTGTACACATCATCACTCATGCATTCATTCATACTTTAATAATAAAGTGGGTTTCTATTTAGTCTGTGGCATTGCCAAGATTTGTCAACCAAGAGGGGGGGGGGGTGCAAAATAGAATGCATACCATCTTTTCATTTCATTTTTTTGACCATATGAATAGGTTGTATGCATTACCACAAAACACATCAAACTCTTTTGTTTTGCTTTTTGTTTGTATGAATCATTTATAAAGACCCTGGGGCCCCCATGTAGTATTTAGTTTGATTGTAGTCCAAGTAAATTTTAATAGTTTGAAATTTTAATCAGAAATGAAAAATTATGACGTAGTGTCCAACTTAAATCAAAATCAAAAGTACAATAGTTTGTTTTATCGAAAATGAGAAATTTTGATTTTTTTTTTCTCACTCTGAATTGATTTTCTCATCCACAAACTAGAAATGATATTACAGGCAAAAGAAGGAGAAAAAGAAACCTTTCAATTCTAGAAGGATAATAAATAATCAATCACTGTGTCATTTATAGGTGTAACAGACAAAACGCTCCATAAACGTGGGAATGAAAAGGGCCCACGCAATGAAAGAAACTTTTGACTCTATATATCCCGATGTTTGGAGGTAAAGTCTACATCTCTATTCATTCACTGTGTATGAGTAATCGAGGGTAATAACACATATATTCTTCAGATTCTATTCAGAAATTTACAATCCCAAAACTTGCAATGAATACTTGTCAATTTCAACAATTGAAACTCTACTTAGTAAAGCTTGGACAATTCACAATACTTTACCTGAATTCAACATGGATTTGACGTAAATGGAAGCTATGATTGTGTCTTAATACTACATAGCATTGATGCAAAAAACAGGCATGACCTAAAAAAAAAATTTGCAGCAAAACACTTTTGTGAATCTGGACCATGAGTGGATTTAGAGGGGCACAACCAGCCCAGGTTCCCCTCCTTTTGAAACCTAAGTGACATAAAAATGAGTCCAAGAAGGGGCACCCCCATCCACCCCCTTTGGAGGTGATGACTCCCCCCCCCCCCCTAATCTTTAGGAATGTTGTGCCCCATCTCTCACAAAATTCTGATTCTAGGCCACTTGTGAATTTCTCAAAACTGTCATACAAACAAAATGTGATGCCATGTCCAAAATATAACATGTAGGAATCCACCTGATCACAGTTCATAGATTCTTTTGAGGGGTTATACAGAGGTTTCCCAATAATACCTTAAAATAGGTTAATTGCGTTAACCTATTTTCCTACCCCTTCTATTAATTTTGTGTTATATTCCTTCCTCTCGGGAAGGGTATATATGCACATGTTTAGTCATAACGGTGATACATGTATAGGAAACATACAGTCATACCTGTATTCTGAAGAATAGGCTCATTCCAACTACAACTAACTAATAAATAAAATGAACTGTTCAATATAGTTCAGCACAACATTAGGTTTACCCTTTCAACCCTACCACAACAATGGCCCTTTCCTCTTAAATATGTGACTCTAGCAAGATTCGATAACTCTGCTGTAATATCCACAACTCTATAAAACCATGACAATATCTAGAAACAACATATTAAAACAAACTCACCCAGTAAAACACAAAAATTCAAATCTAAGCAGGTAAGGTTTCAGGGTTAGAGCAGGATGGTGTTTCACAAAGATTTTTTCAATGACAAATTACAAAAATCAGTGACGTATCTGCTGATTACCAATCAGAAACAAGGATTTCAGTAGGTTATAACAGAAACTGTAATTTGTCACTGATGACAAGTTTTGTGAAACACCCCCCAGATGGTTAATCTCTGTCAAAGCTAGCTTGCTTATTACCATTCGCTTGGAATCATAAAAGCTTTCTACAAACAAACTCTAACCTTGCATTACATATTTCAATAATGCATCTAACCTAGTCATGATTTCAGCATTTTACTTACATATCAGCCATCTTGAAATACATATAGTAAAAAGTCCATAAACGATACCAGCCTCAACACATAGATCCCAGCCATCCACTGGAGAATCAAGGGCATTCTCTTACACAATGACTCAGAACCTAACTGAAATATTTCATGCAATTAAAACCCCCCACATAGAGAAAATTGCTTGTTACATTATAGTAATTAGCCTTCATGGGGCATGTTTACAAACTTAATACACGCTAGAACTGCTTCATTGCACTCGAGTGAACTTGAAAAATATGTTAAGTCTGATCAAATATTGGATTAATACAAGCATGAGTGGGGAAAAGGGAGGTCAAGAGACAAAGGGGTTCATAACAAATCTAAAAAGTAAGTATTGCACACAGATACAATTAAGACCAGACAAACTAACTTCACAAAAGAAGTTGATACCTGGTTCAATAAATACCTGCATTGGTTTCTATGGTGAGGGTATATTCAACAAGAAGAAAAAAAAAATAATGAAAGAAATGTAGAGAAAGAGAAGGACATTGCATATTGTGGGCTACCCCCAAGAAGGCTTTAAATGCTGTTGACAATACTTCGCTCTTACAACCTTCTGGAATATACTGCCTAAGATATGCTGATAGTCAAAAGGGCATTAATTGATCAAACATTATATACAGAGTTCCAATGGATCTCAAGGTATGACTGTTGGTATGTTAATAAATGTATGCATACAATATTAGCTTCACTTGAATTAACATGAATTATGTTAAATGTTGGCAGTCACGGTGAAGCATAGTAAGGTCTGCACACAATGAATCACCCACTGGAATGGTTGCCAGAGATTAAATCCAAATATTTTGAGATTTAAAAAAAAAATCATATCCTTGGAGGCTGAAGCATTAACCTGGCATGAAATTCTTGTTTAATCACTAAAGATGGAGCCTAGTAATACATCCACTTTCAAATTATTAAAACATTTACAAAGTATTGAGATTACATGAATTCAATTCTAAGATATGAATGACAGTAGCTGTCACTATGATATTGAAAAAGATCTTCAAACTACTAATTCTTTTTTCCTTTCATTCCCTCCTATTTTACTGTGTCATCTTGTCCCATAATAAAACACAATCCTTCCTTTCTGCAAAAAATAACTTGGATATTAAATGATATTGACAAAAAGTAACAGAACTGCAGTTTTGTTTTAATACAAACCAGTACAGAACTTGATCTATCCTCAACACTAGAGGGCAGTATACACTATTAAAGTGTCTGGAATGATTGAGTGTTGATTGGGAAGCATGTTGCCTCCCTGGGCAAACACATATCAGCTGTGGCAATTCATCACATGTAGAGCAGGCTAATAAGGGAGTTCCATTAATGTTCAAAGGTTCCTTGAAAGTACAGACTCATAAGGATATTATAGAATGTAATATGCAGTACACAACACAGGAAAACATAACAGTGAAACCACATATATAAAGACCTTTCAAGGGTGACAAGAAACTCTGGTCTTTTACTCTTATGGTATTAACGAACAAGTTTATTTACTACATGTTTCAATGAGTAACACTGGTCAAGGGTCAAACTCTGGTCTTGATATACAGGTGGCCTTTCTATGCAAGTTGCCGCTAAAGCAAGTGTGAGTGTTATGAAGAAAAAATTGTGCATGAGTTTAACTTAACTCTGCTCACTACCAGAGGGCAGTATACTCTCACAGACCATTTGGAATGATTGAGTATAGATTGGAAAGCATGTACCTTTCTTCAGTCTATAGAGTATGGTAAAACAGGTCACTCAAAGATTTTTACTTTTTTGAGGCACTTCTTGATCATTTTGAAGCACAATTTTTTTAGGGCTTCAATATTACACCATATCACAGACACTGATAAAACGTAGGGCCGTGCATCTCAGATTTAACATTGTTAAACGATGCCTTTAATTATGTCATTAATACAGGCTACGGGCCTCCATTAATCCCAGACAGCACACAAACCAACATGGACAGATTGTACTGTTATTGCCAGTAGAGGGCAGCATACTCACTCAGACTACTTGAAATGATTGAGTATAGATTGAAACAGCATGTCCCTTCCCTGGTCTATACAAACACGTATTGATTGCAATCTGTCTAATGTGATACCCAGACGCAACCAATTCACGTTATGATGATATATAGCCTGCGCTGGCGGGCTAGGGGGAAGCTATTTATTCTCTGAATGTCAAGTCATTTTAACGATTGTCAAATGATAGATGAAGTACGAGTGTGATGAAGGCCTTTAGTTTGAGCTGTTTTTCAAATGCTACCATACTGCCATAGATAGTAAATGTGCATGTGTTAGAGATTACAGGGATGTCATACACAGGCTAATGAGCAAGTACATGTACTTATGTGAAGTACAAATAGCTAGGTGTTTGTGTGTTTTTTACAAGATGTAATTAAACAAAGAAAATACCAAAACAAACCAAAACTTATATTTATAAAAAAAAAATGCATGAATGTACATCTTAAATAATAAAAAGCATTTAGGATCATCAAATGTAACGATATTTTTTAATTTTTTTTTTGGCTGATCATTTTTATTTTAATCTACAGTTGTATATGTACTACAGGTGTAGTGAAGTGGAATTTAGTGTCCTGTAAAGAGAGGCCCAGCATGTATATAAATCACATTGAGGCAGGACAATACCGATCTTGAGCTGAAAATGTACATTTATCTATATCTCCATCATGCTAAAGAATACTAAAGATATTCTTTTAACAACATTTTAGATAACACTCTAAAACTAACACTACAAAGTTACTCTATTTCATAATAACCCACTTCTTCTGATGCAGTGATAGCAAAAGGTTTGAATTGGGCTATACTCCAATACATGTGTAATACACAACTTGTCATGTTAATCTATCTCCCTGTTTGACATTTCATATATTGCGCTTTTCACATACAATATCAGAATACTGCAGCATACATGGTTCTTGATTACGAGACGACATTTGACAGAAATACGGTCTTATTGAATTTGGCTGAAAGGAAAAATTGATTACGCTCCGGCAAGATTTGGTTTAGACAGATATATAATGAATGCTGGAAAAATAAAATTTCCACAGAGGATGTGAATTCAGTATTGATTGGAATGTGATTAGTTATGTTTGGCATGTGTTAGTGTATGAGGGGGTTTACCTCTGACTTGCACATTTCATGTATTTTCCCTCTTCATATGAATATGAAAATATGCAGTGTCTACAACTTGAATCAGCGTACATATTGAATGTAGCAGTATCTTTTAATTTGCTGGTGTTGCTTATGCTTATGATTACAATGGAGTAGACAAGAGAGCGATTGAGGGTGGAGGGAGGGAGGGAAAGAAAACACATACATAGAAGGACAAAAAGAGAAATAGAGAGAGAAAGAGAGAGAAGAAACTCAAAGAAATAATCAATGACACATATTTTGTTTAAAGCTCCTTTAGGTTTAAAGTGCTCCTTGTGTATCTTTAGGAATGAATTGCTTTAACCAAGGAGTACGGCTCCTAGCTGATACCGGTAGGCTGTGTTGGTTTAGCGGACACATACAGGTGTTAGGGCGGTGAAAGCAGAACCCAAATCAATGTAGAGCTTCAGGCTATGCAGGGTGCGATGGTTTGGGTCAGCTTGCTTGGTGCTGATATAACAGACGATGAACGTATGTGGACAGGGCTTGCAATGGTATATGAGTAGAATGCCCGACGCAGAAATGAGCCAGACAAACTTACCAAGAAGACACCCAACTACGAGAAGGAAGAAAATGAAATTGAACTGGAAGCCCAACTGCTGAGAACACAGCATTCTTCCAGAATCTCGGGTAAAGGTAAAGGTATAGAGTGCAAACAAAATAAATTATGTGTTCATATAATGAGGGAAGGCACTTGTAATTACCCAGGCCAAACAATTACTTGTTGTTATGTAGTTACAAGTGTTCTAGTAAAACAGGAAACCCTCTCGTTGACTCAAAGTATAGAAGCCATTCATTTTGGAAAACACATTGGTATCTTCCGTCTACCCATATAATATTTGTACTCAAATGCGTGAATTAGTGGTTTCCTTAATTGTCATATTACTGGTTCCATAATCTGTAGATCCAGAAATTCTGAGACATGAAACTTTCACAAACTGTAAGAGTTGGCCGGCACAGCAATAATCTACTAAGGAATTGCAAAAGTTTGGTGTTGTGTCAATCGGGATTCAATCATTTCAAAGCATTAAACTGTCACAAATATGAACAATTCGCAAAAATTCACAAACATTCCATGCATGAGAAAGTTTCTAGTATCCTTGTAATCTCCACAAAAATACACCTTGCAATATTTCAAAAGTGCCAAACGTCCCAGATTATATTCTTGAGTATGATTAAGTCAAAGGGGACTTTAATGAGGACGGGGGAAGAGAGAATGAGAGTAATGGATTGAGAGAACATTTTCTCTCGGGATAGTTGTAAGTTACTCTTTGTAAACATGCAAATGTAACCTCTTTCTGATAGAATAACAGTGTTTATCATCTCACTTGCAGCTCAATGTGTAAAACTAGATGTCTGTTTGGAGGCAGAAGAGCTTTAACTCATATACATTAACACAGACTTAATGCCCTTCTTGTGCCAACATACAGAGAAAGAAAGAAAGAAAATATGCAGAACATGGGAAATTGAAACTGGAGGACCAAAATCAAAATGTATTAAGTTTGATCTAAATGTATATATAAAAGTGGAATGATATTCCAATTTTGAGTACATATTGCAATAAGTACAATTGCATTCTGAATGATGAAAGACATTGGGCGAGCCATCAAATAGAATAGTTGTCTCCTGGATCAAACCAGGCATATAATTCTACAACTGTCAGCTAGAGCAACTAATACAATTTTCATATATATCAATGACAGCATGTTAGTGAGAAGAACATCTGATTTTGGAAGAATATCACTTTCATACCATTATTTCTAAAAATATCTCCCTTTTCAAAATCTTCATAATGGAAACTTGTCAAACTAACTTTCAGTTATGAATATCAAGTTGAGAGATCTAAACTAAACATGTTTCCTTACATTACCGACCCCTCACTATCAATTTCAGCGTTATGCATAATCTCATAGGTCCGTTGTAAGGGGTAGGCATGTTTTGCCCGTCGCTCCCACTGTGCGACTTTGTCACATTTACACCATACGAGACACGATCACGCTGTGATGTCGTCGGGCCAGACGTTATTAAGTTTCTCATGCTAGTGGAACGTAGCTGTACCTCTAGAAACATATACTCTAGGAAACGTAATGTAATATAGGAGGCTTGATTAGAAAGTCTCAAATACATGTAACAGACCTTGGGAGCTGTGCAAAAGTACAACGAGAATGAGTCTCGGAGAATGAGTACGGGGTATGTTGTTTCAATCGTCAGAATTGACTTCTTGATGTTGATGAGTGTCGGGGTGACGGAGAAGGAGGATATTGTATTGCTACGATACTTCTGCTTCATTATTTAACCCCTGCAATGCTACCAATCTTCAGACACATATTTTAAGACTAAGATTTCATTATACTAAATGAAATCTGTTAAGCTTTTGCGTTTGTTAATAAAAACATTTGCCTGATATCAAACTTTGTGATTCAGCCTGTTTAAATATCAATGCACATATACAATTTTGTATGAATCCAAAAAGGTATCACTTTTAAATTTAGGAAGTTTAAGTATTATATAACTTAAAAATACGTGGTTAAACTGCCTACTTCAATGAAAAGGGTTTAACAGGTGCACTGGTTCCTTCACTTTCTAAGACTCAGTCCGCTGAGAGCAAGTTCTTTTAAATTGTAAAGGCAAATAAATTGCAATACTTTAAAAGGGAAGATATGAAGAAATGCGGACAGAAGCGAGATATATGAAATAAAGAGAGAGAGAGACATGCACACACACACACACACACACAGACAGACAGACAAACAAACAGATGGAGAGACAAACCATACGGAAGAGAAAGCGAGACATAAGCAATAGCCAGACATAAAAGGAAAAGAGATAAAGACAGATATCAATTGTGATTGCAGCAGATAGTGCATGAGCAAATATAAAGCGTATTTGAACAACCCATCAAGCACATTACATGCCATCTTCATGCCATCTTCATGGAACATTTTCTCAATTTGCGTCATCGCTGGGCTTCTCTTGTACATGAGCAAATACATATTGTTCATATTCTTGTTGAAGAAACTCAATCAATACAGAAGGCTTTGGCCTCGTTTGACATATAAAAAGTAATAACCAAGCGCTATGTTTCACCAGAATAGGGAGATAGAGAAACATATCACAAGTACTACCAACATTACTGTAGCAGGTAACATGTCATTTTTTTGCTTCAATTTGCTCAAATGTGATTCGACTTCATCTACTGAAAACCAAAAAGTCATTGACTCCATTTGACTCATGTTCTTATAAGGCTCCCAGGAGATGATATGCAGTGCAGATACATTTTGTTCTTCTTATTTTAAACATAAATATGACAAACTTCAAGATATTAACTGTTTTGTCAAGTAAAACAAAACAGAGAAGCTGTATGAATCAAAAGATATGAAACCTAAGAAACAAAGACATTACAAATAGAAGAAGCTCTGAACACAAAATATGCGGAAAAGGTAAACAAATACATGAACAAATATATACTTTTCTTTTTTTAACTTCAGGAAATCTCTGCTATATTGTACAATGCTTACCAGCATACTTCCCTTTGTAAGCCTATACACACACTGAACAGAATAACATATCACTTTCAATCTACAATCCAATATATCTCTATTAATCAGATTTCCAGGATGAACATATTATAACATTTAAAGGAACTTCCTGTATCTCTATTCTTTCTCCTCAGTCTCTTTCCTCTCTATTCATAGCCTTTGCTATTCTTTTCTTTATCTCTTTCTTCCACTCATTATATTGCCCTCTTACTCTTACACTCCCCCTAACCCCCTTCTCTCTCTCTCTCTCTCTCTCTCTCTCTCTCTCTCTCTCTCTCTCTCTCTCCCTCCCTCCCTCCCTCCCTCCCTCCCTCCCTCCCTCCTCCCCTCCTTCCTTCCTTCCTCCCTCCCTCCCTCCCTCCCTCCCTCCCTCCCTCCCTCCCCCTCCCTCCCTCCCTCCCTCCCTCCCTCCCTCCCTCCCTCCCTCCCTCCCTCCCTCCCTCCCTCCCTCTCCCTTTCCCCCTCCCCTCTCAATTTCCCTCACCCTCCTTCCCTCTTCTCTCTCTCCAGCTCCTTCTTTTCTCTTCATTTAATGTTACCGCCTACTAGCACAACCCTTCGTTTCTATCTTATATCCAGCTTCACATCCATTTAATAGAATTACGTTAACGCCTTCTCACTCTCTATCATGTTGAAAATTAAATTGTCTGGGAATGTTTCACCAAACAGAACATTATGAGAGAGCAGAAACTCAAGTCTGGAATGTTTTCTCCAACACATTAAAAAGGTGAGAGAAAAGATGATGAATGACGTCATAACATAGGTGTGAATGACTACCGGTACATGGAATAGGATGTATAATATGAGTTAGAAACAAGAGGTTTAATCAAGTTGACAAGTCATACAATAAATGTGTAATGCATAAGCTACAAAGATGAAGTTTGGGCATTCTATGCATTGCAGTCCTATGGTGTTATAAGTACTGTGATATTATGCCCTGCTGTTATGAGCTAAAGGTTGAACCCCATCCAAAACACTTTTTTGATTACTTTGTTGTTGATGTTGTTACTGTAAGCTTTCAGACTATAGAAAACAAAAATATCAAACTGCACATTTTGTTACAGTTTACAGGGGATAATGTAGTGCCCAACAAAAATTAATCTATCTATACAAAGTTTTTTAGTCTCTGACTATTCAAAATAAGAGTAATTGTTGTTATTTTGTGTGTGTTCTTTAATAATGCTTAATGAGGAATTATATACGGTAACAAATATATCCCAAAGAGATATCAACTAATTCAAAATCAAACAGACTACATAATAGCAGTAACACATGTCATTTAACTATGGCTAGAACTATTACACAGATGCCCATGACATATAGAATCTATTCAATAAATCCCCCGTAGACTGTAGAATGCAGGGCTAGGGCGTTCCAATTACAAACCATGAAAACGTTTGACACCTCTTACTAATCTCAAATGAACGACGGATGCATCTGGAATGGACATCGCAGATTATGTCCGTCAGTAGTTCATTTGCTTGTTTAATTTAATCACATCAATTGGAATCAGATTATAAGAGTACTCGCTGACATGTATTATCTGTGTGATGCTTCACGCAATGCTTCCAAAATTTTGATAGCTTGTAAATTACGTTTGACATTGCGTATAGGAGTGACTACATGTACTTTTTACAAAATCAAAGTCCAAAGAAAGAAAATAGTACCTGAGGTACATTAAACCGCTATGTCAAGTATTCTTGAATCAAATTACTCTTTTTTAATGAATAGGAGGAAGTCGGGATATACAATAACATAAACATTGGAAATTAATTATTCAATCAATCAATCAATCAATGAAAGCAAATATATAATGAAATATTCAGGGCTCCAAAGTGACAGCAAAGGTTGGAAGGTCTGACAAATGAAATAGACAGAGAACATACAGCAGGTAAGAAGAGAGAGGGGGAGAGAGAGAGAGAGAGAGAGAGAGAAAGAGAGGGAGAGAGAGGGAGGAAGAAAAGTAGAGAGATAGAGAAAGATGGAGAGAAGAGAGAGAGATTAACCAATAAACAGAGGATTCAAAGTAGAAATAAAATACAAAAATCCGTAAACGGGTATTCAATAGCGCAAAAAGACAAATGCACATTAAAAGAGGGGGAGAGAGGAAGGGAGAGGGAGGGGGAGGAATAGCGAGGGAGAGAGAGAAGAGTGCAAGCAGGAAGACAGGATGGGTAACACAAAATGCCCCATAAGCATTTGTACCATTCATTAGGAAGTATCTAGAGTATGCTTAGAATGGCGATGATGGATGATATTCACACCTCCAGCTACATACCAGCACTAGCTGAGCTAGGAGTGATAATACCATCTCAAATGTACATCACAGGTATGGGGGTATGGCTCTCTAGTCTTCAACGCACCTAGTTAACTCTAGATTTTAAAATAGTTTGATGTAAATGCATACACAAATTTGATGTACAGTTAAAGGTTTCATTTCTTTGTAGACTGTTATTACAGTGAAATTATATATTCCATTAAACATATGTTGTTAAATGTTTTGTTTGTCATTATGTTTTGTTTTATTCATATTTTTGCCTTTTACATGAATGTATAATTCTTCAAAATCCACTGAATAGTGAGACAAAACTGAATTACTAATTTGAGAAATCATAAAAATATAATTCTGAAATCCTCATAATAGTAAGCTCATATCTAATGAAGATAAATCGTGTTGAGAGCCATAAGGGTGCTAAGCCATTGTTGAATGAGTTGATGCCCTCCTTGCAGTGAACACACAGTATACAACAATGATTGTTCCGTTTCCCCTCCCCTCGCCTCCCCTCCCCCTCCCAAAGCTTAATCATTTGTTGAACACAAATGTTGGGGTAACTCAGGCTGAGGTCTATACTAAATGTGTTTTTTTACAAACAAGAAAAGAAAAATCATTAGAAGGATAGAATTTTGTTAAAACTTCCAACCAAGCATTAATTCTTGCACATATTTTTCAAATGGACCAATGGAAATCATAATATAGATTACAAAAAACAACATATGCACCAGTTTAAGAAAAATGTAGATGGATATTGCATTATTCTGTCAGAGGGCAGGTCCAAGCTATTTGGATTGTGACGTACGGGACATTCAGAGACTTTAAACAAGAAATAACAACAGATGAAATTATTTATATGGCTATCTTTTGGTATGAGTCTGTGGCTATTATGGGCTAGTTCATTTGTGGAAAGTTTTAGTTCTGACTAAGTTTTTAATTAATTGTTAATGTAATTAATGTGCCGCATGGTGTACGGGACGCTGTGAACCGTACGTCACGCTGCACATTAATTACATTAACAATTAATAAAAAAATTAGTCAGAACTAAAACTTTCCACAAATGAACTAGCCCATAATAGCCACAGACTCATACCAAAAGATAGCCATATAAATAATTTCATCTGTCCAAATAGCTTGGACCTGCCCCAGAATGTTTGTGTGCACCTTTAACCAATGAGATTGGATTCTATACTATGGTATCTTTCAATATTAAATTACAAAATGAAAAGGTGTGCAGTGATGGGCTCAGGTGAGTCTGTGTAATGAAGATCAATCTTGCATACCAATGATTAGCTCTTCATCTACTCTTTCTCTCTCTACCCACCTCAAGATTGGAGAGAGAGGTCAACAGAAAGAAAAAAGGGAAGAGAGAAAGAAAGAGACAGAGGGAAAAAAAGATATAGAGAGAGGTCAAGAGAAAGAAAAAAGAAAGAGAGAAAGAAAGAGCCAGAGGGAGAAAGAGAAAGACAAATCTTTGGAATAGTAGATATATTATGTCAAGAGGAAGACCTCTTGTGAATTAATTTATGGTGCCCTGCATCTCAACTTTGTTTTTAGATCCACTCAATCCTGAACTCCACCGAACATACACTGAAAAAGAAATTCTGTTAAATATTCCTTGACCTGTGTGTAAGCAATACGATGGATATAGGGCAGATGGGGGATTTCTTTTCACCCCGCAGCCTGTGGAATGAGTTTCTTCCTCAAAGGAAACAATACGATGGCAGTTCAGTGACCGATCTATCCATCTATCCATGCATCTATCTTTAGCATCAGGGGAGAATGACAGTTATAATGATTGAAGGAATGAAGGATAGATAGATGAGAGATGAAAGAAGGAAGAAATAAGGAGTCAAAGAAGAATGAAGGGATGCCAGAACTTGGAAGAAGAAACATTATGAAGGGGAGTAGCGAGAAAGAGATAGTACAGGAGGAAATGGTGATCCAATGATAGAAAGACTGAAAATGGAAAGATGGAAGAATGATATAAGAAAGACTAAATCAATTCCAGATGCTGTCAAAGGTATCCTTTAGTGTTCATGCATAATTGAGGATGAAAGAACTGGAAATGGAAAGATACAAGGATAGAAAGATGAAAGGATAGAGAAATAGGTGAAAGGTAAGGTCAAGGGATGAAATAAAAGAAACAACTGAATGCATATACTTTGATATACTTTCAGCTGAGAAGTATATCCTAATAATGATGTTTAATTTCCAGAAATGGAGATGTATGTATCTTGCCCATATTGCATGTACCTGTATATCAAGACGACAATTCATACTTTAACCATGTACAATTGTAGTAGACTTATGATAAGTAGGAATGCTAAAGACAGGCATATCGCAGTAACAGAGCTACACTTTGCATCTAATACACCAACTTGCCTTTGTTCTCACAATCAATCTGAGAATTTGACGCCTGGGCACTCGCATTAGAGTATAAATCTTATTAGTTTTATCATGTGCGAATAATATGGCAGCTGCTAGATAGGTAGAAAAACAGCGGGGTTTCAAACGAAATCTGAGGCTAAAGGAAATCACCAAGATGTTGGACTTGAGGTTTCTTTTGTTTAGAGAGTGTAAATTATAATGTAGTATAACACATGATGGAAATGACATTTGCTTGAAGATGTTCACATTGTTCTTGATTACTTAATAGTATGCAAAATGTGCAAATTAAAATATAGGGAAGATTATACATATTAGAGTAAAAGAAATTAAGCCAAAAGGGGGCATGAATGAACACACAATGAGAGGGTATCAATTTCTTTAAAATAATTATTAAACATTTCAATTAATGAACCCCTTCTTTACTGCATTTATTATTGTTTCAGTCTGTTCATTGTCTAAGTTAATAACTAAATTTAATAACTTACATTTATTTACATCTTTTATTAAAAAATCTGTCTTCAAGCAGGGATCTTCTGGTGCCAGTGGTTTCTTAATTTAATGTCTAAATTACATTTTGACAAAGAACATACACATATAATAGGATGACTAATGGGAGAAACTCATGTGTGTAATTCAATGACATATCTTTAACCTTCATTAAATGTGATGCAAGCTTGTCCTACTAATCAAATATATTGCCAGACTTCTTCCACATCGTTACTCTTGCTCCTCCCTCAGTGTATCTGCCTGTCTCAATCCTTCTTACACTTCCCTTTAACACTCTCTCTCTCTCTCTCTCTCTCTCTCTCTCTCTCTCTCTCTCTCCCTCTCTCTCTCCCTTACAAATCCACCGCCCCCATCCCAATCTCCCTTTTCCTACATTTTTGTCAGTTTGTTGTCTCGTCTTTGTTCCTTGACTGGTACTCTCTTTGTCTGTTCCCATCTATATCACGTCTGTTTACTGGTCTTGCTTTTTTCTAATTTTATTTACATATCCTGTTTTCTTTCTTCCTCTTATCCTCTCTATACTTATCTCTTTCTCTCATTTTTGTATTTAAACAGGTATGTCCCTTTCTAGTCTATTCTCTAATAACTGCACATGCTCCATGTCTAAATCTACCCCCTCCCCTCCCCTTCCCTTCCCTCTTCTCTCTCCCTCCCTCCACCACCACTTGCTTCTCTCTCTCTCTCCCTATCTCTCTCTCTCTCTCTCTCCCTCTCTACATTTTTCATTCATCTCATTCATAAACAAAGACCTACACTCTACCAACACACCCTGCACTCCTACTCCTGGTGTTGCAAGGGTTAAAGTCTTCGCCTAGCAGACAATAGGCGCATATATTATCCTTGGCTTTGTTGGTCTCTAGCGACCGAGCGACCGGACCGGTGAGAGAGAAGCGTTGGAATATTGATCTATGATGAGTCATTGTATGTGAAATATTGTTATCTTTGGCTAATATCACAGAGTGGTTAGCTGCTGCCCAAAGAATGACTGCCGTCTGAGTAGTACCATGTCTAGCATGTATACACTTTATGCTATGTTTATGTCATAATAATGTCCTTATCAGGATATGATATAGTCACGTCTTTTGTGTCTTTCATAAATTTGGTATAATAAAGAAATATTATCTTTGACAAACATCATGTGGCTGATTGCCAGAACAATACTGGCTTCCGAGGAGTATACAACCATGGAATACCTATCCATACACTTATAGTAATAATACAGCGCAATACTGATATTGTTCTAATACTATCACAACAAAGGGCCTCTAAGGTAGTAGGTTTGACATCTGTCATATGATGAAATAAAAATATCTTTGACTATTATCAGAGATTGGCTAGCCAGATAAAATAACAGGCGTCTGAATAAATATAATCATGCACATGGCATAAACAACATTATGTTTTAATACAATAATGGGTTTCCAAAAGGCTACTAGGAAGAAGGGGGGAAAAGGATGCTTAAACCACAACAAGAGAGAGAGAGAGAGAGAGAGAGAGAGAGAGAGAGAGAGAGGGAGAGAGGCACACCCTTTTGTATTGGACTGCATATAAAAAACTAATTATATTATGCTTGAAGTATAAGCATGTAGATTTAAGTAGACTACACCTGAAATACTGTCATCAACAGCACATTCAAAATAGCTTGCAGACATAGGTTGCGTTTATCTAGCAAATTTTTGGCTAGAATCAGGTTTCTCAAACGTCTTTCAGGCAAATTTAGAAGTAGATAAACGCAAAGCCTTTTTCAAACGTCTTTAGATATGGGCATATCAAAAGACGCAAAAAGGTGCGTTTTGTATGTGACATACAGCCAGAATCACGTTTCTGAGAGATCGATAAACGCAAAGCTGTTTTGTACCTCACATACAAATAGGACCGCCCAGGTGTTGTGTACAAGCATACGTGTGAAGTTGACCTCCGAGAAACTGTCTGTTTCCCGGGTCAAAACAGCTGGGCAGACACAAGGCCTTTATTTTGAATCGTGAAGTGTAGATAAACGCGACATCCCGCAAATCACGATCGTATAGTGGGGTTCGATAGTGGGGTTCGATAGTGGGGTACGATATGTACATATCTAGTGGCAAGCCTAGATAAACGCGCCCTAACACATCCAAATCCAATAGATAATCAATTATTGGTCTACCCCTTCAAGTAATTGTAATTGAACAGCCAAGCTATTCACATTCAATGTTAATTCTATGTCCTGTATTCAAGAATCATGAATAAATTACCTGTACTTGACAACATATCTAGAAAAAGAGACAAACATATATATAGGAACAAAGAAAAATCAACAGTCACATCATTTCTGAGTCACAGCCACTACCCCCCCCCCCCCCCCACCCCCTCTCCCTGGCCTTGTTTCAGCCCCTTTATCTGTACAGTCAACAGAGATCGAACAGGCAAAAATTGACCTAATTCTCTTAATATCTTGAGGCATATACAAGCACATGTCAGTCAGACAGAGATGCGTGCAGTCAGGTTTGAGAGTGTGATAGACATGTATAGACCTTGAACAGAAAAGATCTACAGTGGAATAACAACAGAGAAGCAAAGGATGTTACACCAATCAATGTGTATTTGTATACTACTATCTTAATCCAGGATACAAAGGTCTACAGTTTAACATACATGACGAATCAGGACCAATCCAATATTACCACCATAGTCATCTATGGTAGATATTGACCTATTTTGTTGTTAAAACCATATTCTCCTACAAAAGATAGAGAAGCAAGAAAAAATAAAATGTGAGATCAATGGAACAGCCCTACAACTGTAATGGTTATGACACCTTTTTTTTCTTAAATGATATTTTGTTAGTCATCGTTTTTTTTGTTGTTAGTATAGAAAAACTATGTTCCAATTTGTAAGGAAATAGATATTCTCCTACAAAAGATAGAGAAGCAAGAAAAAAAAAAATGTGAGATCAATGGAACAGCCCTACAACTGTAATGGTTATGACACCTTTTTTTTCTTAAATGATATTTTGTTAGTCATCGTTTTTTTTTTTTTTTTTTTTTTGTTAGTATAGAAAAACTATGTTCCAATTTGTAAGGAAATAGATAAACTAATATCTATGTTCATGATTTCCTAGCTTTTAAGAGAGTACATTCTTTCATTTTACAAATGTCATTGGTTTAAACAAGAAATTTATCATAACACAGAGATGCCAACTTTTGGAAATCAGAAATAGGGAGGATTTGTAATCGACACCAATTAATGTGCGCGTAGCGCACATCTCGAGCGCGTAGCGCCCGACACATGCGGCCGGGGTCCAGGGCCCGCCTTAGGGCCCTGGAAGCTCTGGGGTTCTAGATGCTCTCTGGTGCAATCTGAGCCTTATTTTGGAGCATTTTACATGTGTATTTAGTTAAATAATTCCCCCTTTTTTTTTAAATAACATAAAAATTGTACAAAATGCATGATGAATTACTTTCAGACTTCCGATTACACAGGTACTTGATACTGTATTCGGTCTTATACTTCCGAGACCATTTCCTGGTCTTATTTTGCTGATTTTCCGCCATTTGGATTCTGTGGCAATATCCACGCATTGGTTACGGCGATCCATATGCTGAAACAATCTTTCGCTACTCTTAATTTGTCTTTTAACATAGTGGAATTATTACATGCTTAAGTTAGCAGATGATATTTCTCTTTCAATTCACAGATATATATACTGATAAGCGCCCTCCAAAAAAAATCATAATAAAAAAAAAAAAAAAAAAAAAAAAAAAAAAAAAAAAAAAAAAAAATCTTTTTTTTTTTTTTTTTTTTTTTTAATAAATCGGGAGGATAAGGATGGTGATCGTAAGGTCGGGAGTTGGGGTGAATTATCGGGAGCCTCCCGATAAAATCGGGAGGGTTGGCATCTCTGATAACATGCCATCTAAAATGGCACATTCAAACAGACATTTGACATTAAAATACACGAAAAAGATGACAAAAGTATCAAAAATATACCTGGCATCAATTTCAATATATTTTGTATAACATTTAGTATTCATGATCAGATCATTATAATAATATATCATTTTAATATTAATGAATTAGAATTATTCATTTTAATAGGTAAAGATAGATAATGCTATTGAAACCAATTAGCTTGATTTATTTCAGGTCATTATGACCATTTTCATAATGTGTTTATTCTTTCTTGCATAAGCTCATAACCAAAATACATAATTATATAACATGCAGAAAAGGTATACTACATGTATCTTGGCGAGCATACATAATCATACTAAGCGCCTTTATATTCCACATACTAAGAATCTTGCTCTACGATTGGTCATAAGTAAATCACGTGATCAAATATAGTTCGCCCATCATTGATGGGAGAAGCAAAAAGTTCGTTGCCCTTTGTAGATAGTACTACTATCTACAAAGGGCAACGCACTTTTACTGAAGATAGAGGTACTATCTACAAAGGGCAACGCACTTTTACTGAAGATTATCCAAAAGCGCACTAAAACAGGCGTAATTAAGCGCGCATTACCAATGAGCGCAATTAAAGCAAACACATGCGCGCACCGTACCCTCAAGGGGTTGGGTTAAACTTTTAACTTTTTTGGTGTGAATTTGGGCCAGGTGTCTTTCATGTAGATGCATACACGTCCTTTTCTTTTTGTAGTTAAATTGTTTTAGATGTGGAATATAAAGCAAATAATCACCTTTTGGTTTCAGGTGATGGCAAACTATCACTTCCTCGTCGATCAGAATGTATACGCTATCTTTCCTCAGCTTCGCTTCGGAAAGATAGCTACATCCAGATCGCCTCGGAAGTGATAGTTTGTCCCATCACCTTCACCAACGGTAGTTATTTGCTTACTACATACGACTGTCTTTCCATAGGCCACCGGTATTAGCGGTTTCATATACGTAAGTGGATGGCAAATAACGTTAATCACATCAAGTGTTGCTGGAAGGTTTATTGAGACACAATCCTGCTCCAACAGCTCAAAGTGATCTCTCCTTTCTGCTCTTTTATTGTCTTGCCTTCCTCTCTCTTCTTCTTTTCTCTATCTATATCCTCTTTCTCCTTCTCTTCCACTGTCCTCTCATTCAATCTAGTTTGTGTTCTCTCCCCTCTTCTTCTTCTCTCTTTCTCTCTCTCTCTTATTAGACCAGCATGTTCACAATTCTTGAATTTTCATAATGCATGATGTTTTATTATGCATCATATTTCTCAGTAATCTTTAAAAAAAACTTATGTTTACCTTTTTGCTGACCCATTTGAAGGAATCATATTATGGCCTTTTCTTTGACAAACAAAAAGAAAAGAAAAGAACAAGGGGCTCTAATTGTACAAGTAACAATTATCACTGTGTGTCTCTTCCTATGTATATCATTCTCCCCCCCCCCCCCCATATCTTTATTCAAATTAAGATTCCTTCCTTTTCATCTCCTCCTGATAAATATATCATTTTCCTCATCCCGATTCCTCCTCAACACATTGCCCCCCAGCTGAAAGATGACCTGAACTCGACATCATAAAACAAAAGGAGCCTCCTATACTACCAATCAAGATGTATCAATCAGGTATTGGAATCAGGTATGGGATTCACGTATCTCAATCACCCAGCTCAAACTAATTCAATTCCCTCACAGAGAGAGAGAGAGAGAGGCAGTTAGTTATACTTGTGCATGAAGAGAGAGGTACGAGACAGTCTAATCTTTTTTCTAGGAAAAAGTAATGTCTCAATCAGAACACACCATGCATGCAGTGGGATAGGCTATGTTTTAACATGATTTTACACCTAATAAAAACGCAAATCAATCATTCTTTCATTTACAAACAAAAAGTTAAGAGGGGGAAGGAGTTAATTCCAAGCTAAACAGGATATAAACCTTAACAATTCCTAACCAGTCTGATCAAATCAAGTGTCACAATAAAGCTAGGTGTCTACATTTCCTTATTGGGGAAAAATATAAATGTTAACTTTCTTGAATACTGAAATTGCATAGCGTTGAAAGATTATAATTTATACCAGTAAAGTGTTTTAAAAAGACATGTGAATCACAAAGTTTAAACAAATTTGAGCAAAAAATATATGTACTTTTAATATCAATTAGATTCATTCCTCTACGCTTTTGGGATTTAAAAAAAGGGGGGGGGATATAACATTGAACTGGTTCCAGACAGTACAGTCTAGTGCTAATGATGCTATCCACAATCAATTTCACCATCACTGAACAAATTCATTCCACCATAATGTCATTTAACTCTTAAGCTGCCACCCATACAATGCACCCAGTGCCACAGTGCTAATCTCTATTGTGCCATCAACAAAGCCCCTGCGTGCCAAGTTAATTTTAGGGTTGGTTCAAGTGCGTGTTTTTAAAATCTTTACTATGTTTGATCCACTATAACTTCTCATTCGTATGTTGTATAAACAAACATTGTACATGAGAGTTGTAGGAAATTTCACCCTTTTTCCATTGATACCAATATCATTTCATGAATGTGTAATTTTGCTGAGGTAAATAAGCACTATCAGTGAGTTGTCGAACCAATCCGTCGTCTCATATGGTTTCTGTATGTAGTAAATATGTTCAGTGCACACAACAAAGTACCCTCCTGTTGCATGGATACCATTTGTAAGGTTTATTTCTATATTATGTCTCGTTTATGTGCTACATGTATAATAGCATAATAGAATGAGAGAACTCTGAATATATGAAAAGAAATAAAGTATACAAGAATGCAATTTGCTCCTGTTTATTTATTTATTTTGTGTGTGTATGTGAATCAATATTTTTTATTTCCTCTCAAAATTCTCTTTTGCTCTGTGTGTATCTTTCATTCATCTTTCTCTTGTAATTTTTTAGTATTTATTTTATTCAACTTAGGTATTCATAATTCTACTCACACTTTCATCCTCTCTCATCTGCAGATTTATTTCCTCTTACTCTTACTCTCTGAATGTCTACGGTATTATACTCTTTCACATTTCTCTTGCCCATGCATGACCCCCTTTCCCTGAACACCACTTCACTTTTTCCCAGCTCTTCAACATATCCTCTAATCAAATGCAAACTTATCAAACAAATGACAGTAATAGACACCATATTTGTATCATATTGAACTTTGTTTTGTATTTGAAATAATAGCAGGTAGTGTTCTCATAAAACAAAGCAAACATATATATATATAGAACTGTTACCCAGACGTGTGTACATCCAGGCATTATGGTAACCATATGCAGTAGCGAACTTGACACTAAAAATGAATACAATTATCCACTGCTCGGTTCATGTCAGTGTAGCAAGTGTCCGTCAGCATAATGTATTTCAAAACTTCAATGAATAACATGAACAAAATTGTCTAAAACAAACATAACAATTGTGAACTTATGGACAACATGCATGTACTCTTATAACAAAATCCCAAATTCTCATTGAAATAACACAACAAGATGGGTTGTTATTCAAATTCAGCTACCAGTAATCAGAGAAGTCATTACACAAAGTAGTATAAATCAATCCTCATCTGCATGTGATTGTATGTACTTGTACAGTAATGAATGTTTGTGCTCATCTGATTATTGCATAGTAGTAAACAAGATAAAACTTGAATATTGGTAAATAAATACAAATTGTATTGAACTGACGAAAAAGACGATTGCATTCTGGCAAGAAGTTAGTTTCAAGAATAAATATATACCCCTAAAGATGAACCTATAAATAAACAAATAAGATACAGCAATAATTTTCTCTGTTTTACCATGGATGTATCTCCAATTTCTACAGCCAGCAAGGACTATTACTGCTAGATACAACAGCCAATAATTGCACGTTCTATATTTATAAACACTGCACCATGCTCCTCCTCCTATTATTATTATTATTGTCTGAAGTGAATACCAAAGTGAATACATCATACAGAAAATAAAATGTTACAAATTTAGATCACCCTGAGTTGAATGTATGAATTGAATTGCACAAAACAAAATAATGCACTAAGAATGCTAAAATTCATTATATGTCTAGAAAAAAGTTAAATAACACATTACTGCTAGATGCAACAGCCAATAATTGCACGTTCAAAATGAATAAATACTGCACCATGCTCTTCCTACTATTATTATTATTATTTTCCGAAGTGAATACCAAAGTGAATACATCATACAGAAAATAAAATGTTACAAATTTAGATCACCCTGAGTTGAATGTATGAATTGAATCGCACAAAACAAAATAATGCACTAAGAATGCTAAAATTCATTATATGTCTAGAAAAAAGTTAAATAACACATTACTGCTAGATGCAACAGCCAATAAATGCACGTTCAAAATGAATAAATACTGCACCATGCTCTTCCTACTATTATTATTATTATTTTCCGAAGTGAATACCAAAGTGAATACATCATACAGAAAATAAACTGTTACAAATTTAGATCACCCTGAGTTGAATGTATGAATTGAATCGCACAAAACAAAATAATGCACTAAGAATGCTAAAATTCATTATATGTCTAGAAAAAAGTTAAATAACACATTACTGCTAGATGCAACAGCCAATAAATGCACGTTCAAAATGAATAAATACTGCACCATGCTCTTCCTACTATTATTATTATTATTTTCCGAAGTGAATACCAAAGTGAATACATCATACAGAAAATAAACTGTTACAAATTTAGATCACCCTGAGTTGAATGTATGAATTGAATCGCACAAAACAAAATAATGCACTAAGAATGCTAAAATTCATTATATGTCTAGAAAAAAGTTAAATAACACATTACTGCTAGATGCAACGGCCAATAAATGCACGTTCAAAATGAATAAATACTGCACCATGCTCTTCCTACTATTATTATTATTATTTTCCGAAGTGAATACCAAAGTGAATACATCATACAGAAAATAAACTGTTACAAATTTAGATCACCCTGAGTTGAATGTATGAATTGAATCGCACAAAACAAAATAATGCACTAAGAATGCTAAAATTCATTATATGTCTAGAAGAAAGTTAAATAACACATTACTGCTAGATGCAACAGCCAATAATTGCACGTTCAAAATGAATAAATACTGCACCATGCTCTTCCTACTATTATTATTATTATTTTCCGAAGTGAATACCAAAGTGAATACATCATACAGAAAATAAAATGTTACAAATTTAGATCACCCTGAGTTGAATTTGCAAAGTCATGGTGTAATACGACTACAATACATTGTAAAATCATATAAATAAATGAACATTATGAAATCAACTTTATGCAGAGCTTGTACATGTACAGTATCTATGGGCTGTGGTAACGTTTGAAGCAAGGGGTCAGACACATTGGCAGCTTGCAGGTTTCGCAGAAGTAGGAAGTGGTGATTCTGCCATTCCTGCCCTTCTTCGAGCAGACCACGCAGTCAGGGTAATACCGGGTCTTCCCTTTCCCCGACCTCTGTTCAGCGTAATGATGACCAATGAGCCTCGGTGCCAGGCGATTGTCACGGGTAGACTCACGCAGTGTCTTGGGTCGTCCAGCGGTGGAGGTCTTCGCGTAGTTGTCGAGCAGGCTGTTGACGACGCTCAAGCGAAAACTGCGGGTACTTCTCTTCATGTCCTTCGTGGCAACTCGATACGCTAAGAAAGCATTGACCTGAGCGACTTCCACCATGAAGTGGTACACCACCATGTACCACTTCAAGTGCTTGTGGGGGTACTTGTAGTAGGCCATCCTTTGGTCCAGCAGATCGACTCCTCCCATGGCCTTGTTGTAGCCCTCCACCGCTATGGGCTTTAGCACCTGCCTCCGACCAGTCTCCGACCGCTTGTCACGAATCTCCTTCTGGGTGCAGCCGGTGCCATGGATCGTTGACAGGACGCTCACTCTCTTGGTGTCGTGCCACGTGACACCCATCAGGTCACCTTTCCGGAAGAACTTTGGTGGCTCACCTTTCCGCGCTTGCTGGGACGCCTCTCGCATGATGGGTGGAATTTCTCTCCTGCTCAACCGGACTGTACCGCATGCACCCAGATTCTCGTCATGAAGGAACTTGTATAGCTCCGGTGAACTATAAAAGTTGTCCATGTAGACGTGCCGTCCGGAACCTGCATATCGCCGAGTCAGGTCTTTGACAACACGTGTTGACAGTCCATCTCCTCCCGGGATCTGCTGCTCGTTCTTGCCAGTGTACACGCTCCAATCAAGACAGAAACCACATGACGAATCTGTTACCACCCAGAACTTGATGCCCCACTTTGTCGGCTTCATTGGAAGGTACTGCTTGAATGAGAGCCTTCCCTTGAAAGCAGCCAGGCTCTCGTCGACGGAGAGGTCACGACCTGGTGCAAAGGCCTCCTGGTACGTTGGACGCACACGGTCGATGATGGGCTGGACCTTGAAGAGGACGTTGTGACCTGGTTGACCTCTGGGTACTCTATCTTCGTTGTCCACGAGGTGCAGGAGGGAGTTGATTAGCTGGTACCTGCAGAAGAAACAGGAAGAAACAAAAAATAGGTTAGATATCTACCTTCAGTATAAAACAAAATACTTAAAGATTTATTACAAAAACATGCTATTTATTATATGAACAAAAACAAAATAACATTATATTTTAAATTTTAAAATAACGGTTTGATGCTAGAACTAGTAAAAAAAATATAGTTCTGGATCCAAATCTAATAAGATGAAGAATTATGATTTTAGAATGGTCTAGTTTTGTGTTTCCAGTTCGGGAAAGTAACATTTTTGTTCACCTACGAGAGAAATATAATCTTCAGTATCTTGTTTCTCAACTCATCTAGAAAAAAAGAGAATTTTGACAATTTGACAAGAAGAAGAATTAATTTAATTTTCATTTTCATTGTTTTCTCAGGCAAGTAAATTTACTTTGCGGGCAAGTAAAATTCATAAACGGTCTAGTTTGGTTGCCTGATTGGGCAAATAGTATTATTATTCACCTACGGGAGAAAATATAATTTCTTGTGTACAGTATCTCATCTCATCTAGAAAAAAAACTATTTGCCAAGAAGGAGAATGAATTTAATCTGTATTTTCACATAGTTGTAACGGGCAAGTAAAGTTACCCGTGCGGGCAAGTAAAACTACAAAAATGACTTCACTTGCACGTGACGATGTTTCTGAATTATTAGCCCATCCAGAATAAATTGACTCTAGATTATAATTGTAATGATACAATATTTCTGAATATTTCTGAATCATGTACAAATTTGTGTACGAATAACATTCTGGAACGATTTATTCCATGTTTTCTGTCGGCAAAAAAACAGTCCAAAGAAAATGTATAGCTTTGTTTAGGAATGTTTGTAGACTATAACATGTACAACAAAACATTGTCTGAATAGACCCTAGACTAGAACCTATTCATTTTTTGAAACTTTTTTCTGATTCTATTATTTTTTGCCGGCACAGTCTGAAGCTTCATTGTTGCCATTTGTGCTTTCATTTGTATAATATGCTTAAAAAAATATGTGAGTTATAAATGTTTTTCTGAACTCAAATAGAGGTCTAGTGTAAAAGATATTCTTTTACGCGTATTTTGGCAAATACATCTAAGACTAAGCTTATGCTAGTCTACCTGTTTTCATCAGAACGTTTTGTGTAAAAATAAAATAAAGAAAACAAATATAAAAATAAAATAACGAAAACAAATGTCCAAATAAATAAGACATCAAATTGAAAAAGGCTCATACCTGTTACGACTCATCACTTTGCTGAAACCCGGTGTTCCGATCAGCCAGTTCTCCTCCCAATACATGTGGATCGCTGGTTTAGTGACAAGCCCCATGGAGATCTGCAGTGCTGTAAATGCCTTCATCTCGTCTGCTGTTGTCTCTTTCCACTTGTTTAGTCTGGAATGTTGTTGGAGAACACCAAGTCTCTGAAGAGTCTGTCTTGCGTAGAGGTTTGTCTGCTCAGCAAGCGTGCTAAACAAATCCTCCGGGAAAAACTTGTAGAAAAAATCGACCGGTTTGAAGTTGGTTGCATCAAACAAGAGTTTGGGCTCTTCGCTATATGGGTTCTGCCAGGAGGGTACCCACTCTTCCTCTCCCATGCTGATCCAGTGATCTTCCAGTTCCACCTCATGACGTGCATGTTCAGGGTTAGGGTTAGCTTGAGGCCCTACCTCATCCTCAACCTCACTGTCGGAATCGTGCATGTAGTCCTCATCGATGTCACGGTCTATCTCAGGCTCAGGAACAGCTGCATCAGGTGCGAATTCGAAATCGGATACGCCAGGCACTTCTGTACGCGAAACCTTACGTGTGGGACCAGAGTCAAAATCAGAGTCGCTATCACTGTCACCATGGTCACTGTCAGTCTCTTGCGGGGCTTCTGAGTCTGAATCAGCCATCACCATCTCTCGCACCAGATCCGGGTCAATGAAGCATGCCCGTTTCTTGCGATGGGGAGGCATACCGATGATATATAATATCAAAAACAAATCTCTAAATTACTCGAGAAAATCCAATCTGACTGTAGTAGACGAAGACGCGTAATCGAAAGCCGATAATCTGATGCACGCGACGGTACTTTCAATAGCGCTGCAAAAGCACTCAACACGGTGCAATGGGCATGAACAATAACTGTTATTACATCTGCGCGCTAGCGCGCACGAAGCACCGTAGCAGTGGCTTGCTAGCATGAACGTGGCTTTCAATCGATAGCACGCTCGCGTGCACATGGCACTATAACAATAGCGCGCTAGCAGACTCATGGCACGATAAGAGTTAAAGAGAAGGTCGAGTTCTGACAGAGATGAAATACACTTTATATCTTGTTCTTTGGACGTCAGTTTAGAAATATCATCATAAAAATGGATTGCTCTTCAAATGCTCTCATGTTTGAAGTATGACAAGAAATGGCTGAAGTGTTTGGACCAAACTTTTTATTCCACATGTGGGTGTAGTCCCATGTACCAATTTCTGTGTACAGTGCATGTGAATGTCATCAACACTTGGTCAATTTCTCATAATTTTGATGATTTCAAACCTAGCAGTATACATCCATTCCTATGAACTACACAAACAACCTTTCCCAATTGCTCCAAACACTTTATTTTGCCATGTAATAGTTTGACCAGAATCTGCATCTAACTTTATAGCTTTAATTCCAACACAATTTGGCCTTGAACGGGTCGACATCCAATTAAGCTAGAGTTGGATTTAACACTACACCGGCGCCCATTCACACAGAAAACACATAATAGCAACTCAATTAATATTTCAGATCCTCATCATCTACTTATTATATCCTACCTACCTACGCAAAGTATATCCATGCACGCTGCTCTATGTATATCTACCTGGGCCATACCAATAATACTGAAGGTTTAAAAGTGCAGAAGCACGTCAATAATCAAAGAGCCTTTGTTTGATTGAAACAGCTATAATTAACAATACAATACGATTGGGTTTACCAAATTAAATGGACACTCACATTTTTGGCATATATAATTACGGTGGAAATTTATTTTGAACTGCAGATATTATTGCACTGTTTGCGATATACTACACATTACATTTTCATATGTGACTTGATTATTTCTGCAAAATTTAAAAGAAGTCATTATTGTAGTCTGCATTGCCTTATCCATTGCAAGCTTATGTGCTTAACAAAATGAATAAAGAATTACTAATAAACGAACATACCAACAAATAGCAAACTTTAATGGCAGAATCAAACAGAATATGTCTAATAGGTTCAATTCTTTTTCAGATCAGAGATTTAATGTGATCTCAGAAACGTAGAGTTGATATGAGGCAAACTTGTTGCACAGTGGCTATAGAGAGCTCCTGTGATACGCACTTGAAATGCACACTTCAAAAGGATTGCAAGAATTCCATACATAATTGAAATCGACTAAGGCAGGCTGTCCCCGAAATTGACAAGTTATTTCTGACATGGCGACTTAGCTTCCTTCAAGACGACTCTAATTTTATTTCCACTTTGGCACGGCCAATATCCAAAAGTTTGGAATTATCACAGGTTTTAAGTTTTATTTTATTTCAAGGTAATAATATAAAAGGAAAATGAGGGTTACATTTTTGAAAGCGACGTTGGAATAAAGTTGTTGTAGTGGGACTTTACTGGAGAAAAGTTTATTGAAGTCTGAATGAAGGCTACGTAAATGTTGTTGATTTGGGAAACACCACTTGGATAAGAAAAGGATTCATAGCCTGTAGGAAATACCTGTGCAGTTAAATTTCAGAGCATTTATCTTGCTTTCATCTTGGGTATTCACCTCTCTCTCTTTCTCTCTCTCTCTCTTTCTCTCTCTCTCTCTTTCTCTCTCTCTATCTCATCCTGTCCTTTTTTTCCCCCAGTTTTTTTTTTAGCAATAGCCGTTTTATCTGAACATAAGAATGTAGCATCATGTAAATTGTGGCTTTGTCTTCATGACCTATATCTTTGCCTTTTCCTCAAACGTCAAGGCCTATATAGCAACAAAATAATGATTAGCATCATGGTTATCACAATTTAAAACTATGATGCATATCATTGTATCATTTAATGTGAAAAGAACTTTTGGCATAACAGCTTAGGATGATGCTGTATTTCATTTGATGCCATACTATAAACAAAATAATACTTAAAAAAGGTAAGATCATTTTGTGATTGTAAATATAGATATTCCAACCCTTTCTCCCCTTAATGTTAGGGAACCTATCAAGACAAAACAAGGTTTACATTAGTAGTATGGCTGCAGTTGACTGTCTTCCTATGAAGCATGCAGTTCCTTTGCTGTTGCTGTTTTTCTTTTGTTTTACAAGTAAATCACCATTTAATTCAGCTTGCTATACAAATAGCATTCATAGTCTATATATATACATACATATATATATATATATATATATAAAATGCAAAGGTCAATGAAATGTGGAGAATATAGACACAAACATGACTACGTATACCTTACCTTCATAATCGATGTTAAATCCAAATACACAACAGGTAAGAAATATTCCGTCTTGAACTTGAGATGTATATTCCACAATGTAGCTCCTTGATTAAGCAATCACTTATACAGATAACAATACAGCATCACCGATCTATTGTGATGGTCATACAGGTAGAGACATACACCAGATCTCAGGCACAGTGCATCATGTACAGTGTACTGTTATTCAACTGAGATCCTAAACCAGTCTTATGAAAGGGGAGATGAAGCAAACAAAAAATATGCAGGAATAAATAAAATCACAGCTCTTTTCCTTGCAACGCTGCCCTACTAGCTTTCACCCTCTGTGTTAAAGGATTCCAAGTGAGCTTGATGCACAGAGGCTATGGCTCTCTGGATGTGTTCTGCTGTGGATTTGCGAAGGAGAGTGAGAGATGGAGAGGGAGAGAGTGAGAGAGGGAGCAGCGGGTTGATTTCCCTGGTGGATGGCATACAACGGACAGAGCATTGAGGCTAGGGCTTCCCTATAGGTGATGACGGCAGAGAGACTGAGAGACAGAGAGTGACAGGGAGAGAGACAGAGAGAGGGAGAGAAAGAGCAAAAGAGTGAGAGAGGTAGAGAGAGCAGTAAGCTAGCATGCATGCAGAGCAGTAGTTATCACCAGCGGGTTGACGTACAATACCTCCACGCCAGGGCTATATACTGCAGACCCAGAGAACAAGAAAGCTAACATGCATGCAAAAGGGGACAGTTAACGCCAGCGGATGGCGTACAATGCTTGCTAAGGCTTTCCTGACTGAGTAAAGGAGAGAGAGTGTATGTGTGCTGCCGTCATACAGGCACACTAGCTCGGTTATGAATCATAAGGAGAAAGTGAGGAGTGATCGAGCCTGGTGTAGTTGCTTTGCTAGACCTTAATTTCCTAATGGAATTTTCACAAGCATTCATTGAGATGGATACAACCCGTGTTAATTATTAAAAGTAACACAATCTGTGATGGAATAAATCATATTATTGGATGTGGATTTTAATAGCATTAATACATCAACGATGACAACTCTGAAATATATAGCCTTTCTCAATTAATGTAACTGAACACTGAATACTGCTCTTGAAACCAAAAATTCAAAAAATAAACTGAGTTTTATTTCTTATTTTTAAATGGGGCTATGAAGTCACATAATGATCAGATTTTTTCAGGAACATAAGAAAAAGGGATTTCAGGGTTAGATGTTAAAGTACTGATGTGATTAATGTGAAATAATATCTTATTATAGAAAGATTTTTAAAAACTAATTATTTGTGTCAAAACTGAATCAACAAATTGTAAAAGTTATAAGTATTAAATCTTCCAATTCTTTCCTTTCTGTTCATGTTCAACACATTCCTTTTATTAATCTTTATGATGCTCCGTTTTCTTTTTGAAGTAATACAAAATAACACATTTTCTCACTTGCAGTATTAGCTTGTTTTGTTTCCTCCCACTACGTTTTTTTTACAATATATGCTACATCCCAAGTCTGAACACAGTATCCCCCTTCAGCTTCAGCGTCTGTCTCTTGATGCATATTTGCACAACGGAATGATATTGGATGTGAATAATGGATTTCTCATCAAGTCCCAGCGCGATATTAACTCATCATTTTCAGCTGAGATAAATATGAGAATTATGGTGTTTGCCAAAACAACTTACTCTAGATTGATTTGATGAACTAAATTGAGAGTTAACAGTTTGCATCCCAATATAACCACTTCACGTTTGTGCAAAGGTATATTACCATGTAGGGTGCTAAACAAACAGGAATTTCCAAAAAATCAGCATTAGTAGTAGAAGTAGCAGTATCATCATCATCATTGTTCTCATTAGTACTTAAGAAAAGCTTGCATTTCTCTTTAAATTAAATTTGGAAATCATAATTGTCAAATTTGAAACCATGGATAATATTAACTAGGTATAAAGCAGTTGTTAAAAAGAACCAAAAAAAGTACATGGGGGAAAAAGAAATGTCACAACATATGATAAGTATTTGGAAATGGGTTGGCAGTGAGAGAGCTAATGCCTACTGTGGCAAAAGAAGAATAAATAATATGCACTGAATCTATGAATAAATTATGTAAATTAAATATGGTTACAACAAAAATGAAATAGGGTGGTCCACACAGGTTTTTTCATTGCACAGGTTTGAAAATCAGCAACAGGTGAATAGTCATTCTTAATCAAAATCATTCATGAAATATTATTTATAAAATCAATTAGAGTAAAAATGATTGTAAAATGGATCTGACTGCACAAGAGTGTTTCTAAGAGCCTTAGAGCCTTTAGCAAACGCTGAATTCCAGCCACAAAGGATCTCACACATGTATCACTTCATACTCTTTCAACATTCACATTTTATATTTTTGAATTTTTGTTTTGTGTACCTCCCTGACTGAAAGGATATAAAAATGATTTAAAACCATTTTCTTTTCTTCTTGACAGATAATGTGATGAGCCTGGCGGCGGCGGTGAATTCTCAAACAAAATTTATGAGAGCCAATAGGTAATTAGTGTATATTGCTTCAATATTGAAGCCCTTACATTACTAAAGGCTCCATAATAGACGCTGGGCTTCACGGACGTACATAAATCTCCCGGGCAAATGACAATATTTCAAAACAAGGCTTTGCATCGATAATAACAGTCAATTGCCATGACAACCAAGTGCTGATTGCAGAGGCGTGTAATGAGGAAAAGATAATGAGTCTGTGAGAAATGGCGGAAAGAATATTGAAAGCCCTAGTGATCGGATAGGAAATATACTTTATAGAAGCTATTGTATAATAAATGTGGCAAAAGAGTGAATTCGCAATTAAAAGCGCCCCCCATATTTTTGTCAACTTTTTCCCATGATGCATCACATGAAATCAATTAAAACACTGGCGTCACTAGATGGCGTTGTGGATTGTGAATCCACTGTTTTATATTCAATAACTGCCCGCGTTAAAGACTATTCATGTACATGTATGTGCCTACTGCTATAATTTGTATTCAGTGCCACATCCTAGCGATTGATTTCACTTTGCTGATGTTGTGATACGAACATGTGATATATATGTTTGACCTTTTGACCTTTACATGAGTATTTTACTGACACTTATTCTACAGTCAAGTTTGGCTATATACATAACCAAAAACAATCATAAAAACGTTCATAAACTAAAGTTGAGGTTAACTTCAATACCGAAGTGAATTGCTTAGAAACAATCAGGTAAGGATTCCTAGAAGCTCCTAGCTTGCCCCAGTAATTAAAACAAAGATGTTTTAATAGAAAGGTACAGATTAAATGTACAGATTAAATGCAATAGTTCTTTACTGCTAAATTTTATGAAGATAAGACCACATACACACAGAAAAACAGACATATATACATAACCAAACAATCACAAAAACGTTCATAAAATAAAGTTGAGGTCAATTTCAATACCCAAGTGTATTGCCTGGAAACAATCGTGTAAGGATTAATGTAATATACCATTGTTATGTTTGCACATTCCAATACCTGATACACAAGGTTATTGAAATTGCTTTCAAGATACCCTGAAAGCCTTTTGTCATCGTGTTTACAGTACTCGCATAATTGTTGAAAGTTAAACTAAAAATTAATGTTTGAGTTGGTTGGTAGGAATTGTGTGCACTGATTCAGATTTAGATAAACAGACAGACATGTAGACACAGATAGACAGAAAAGTAGATAGATAGATAAAGAGTGAGTTAAGAGATACATAGACACAGACAGAAAACAAACAAAAAGAAAGACAACACCCAACTATAAGTGTAATTCCTAGAGGCTTCTTGCCACAGTAATTAAACATACCGTAAATCTCCGTGTATACGGCGCACTTTTTTTCCTTCGGCAAAAATCAAAAAACGGGGGTGCGCCGTATACACAGGTACAGGATATTTTGAGTCCTCAAAATGCCAATTTTTAGTGGTTTTCGAAAATCTCTGTGTCTCAACATGAATTACATAATGCAAATAAAGAATAGGATCTACTATTTGAAGTTAAACTACGTTCCTAATTTGAAGGGAAGAGAGTTTTTTTTTTTTTTTTTTTTTTTTTCAGTCACGATAAATTATGCCCCTTCACAAAGCACTTTGCCGGCCGAAGCTCTCCCGTGTCTTCAGCTCACTCACCTGTATCATGCAGCTCACTCACTCACGAAAACTAGCCTGTCCAAATCTCTGTTTGGACTCGCGAGGAAATTTTTTCTGTCATCTTTAGTTTTAAAAACAACATTATTACTAGGTCTAACTAAGCTCACAAACACTTCAACTGTGCCTCGTAATAAAATGAAAGTATTTTCAAACACTGAAATGAGCCGATCTGATCTGGTTAACAAAAAGCCAAAACAGCCCAAAAAGCTTTTGTGTGGCTTTTTGGCTTTTTTGTTAACCAGATCAGATCGGCTCTCATTTCAGTGTTCGAAAATACTTTCATTTTATTACGAGACACAGTTGAAGTGCTTGAGAACTAAGTTAGACCTAGTAATAATGTTTTTTTTTAAACTAAAGATGACAGAATTTTTTTTTCCCCGATTTTTTTTTTCCAGAATTTTTTTTTCCCCAATTTTTTTTTTTTTTTTTTTTCGTCTTCAAAATAGGGGTGCGCCTTATACACAGGTGCGCCTTATACACGGAGATTTACGGTAGATATTTACAGATTACTTTAATAAAAACATTCAGATAAAATGCAACACTACACCATATACATTGCTGCTAAATATGGTGAAGATAAGACCTACATATGTACACACATAAAGACAGACATACATACAGACTTATAACAACACAAACTGATGGATCTGACCTTTCTAAATTCCTATGGTGAGGGGGGGGGGGGGGGGGGTAGGTGCTGCTAATTTACGCTACATTAAGAAAGTAAACAATCAATCCATTGTGTAGATAGGAATGAAAAGATCCTCTGTAAACGAGTTACAAATTGATGAATGGCTTTCCCTCCTTCTTCAGACAACAGATAAATATGGGCGGAGGAAAGCAGGAGTTCACTGATCTGCAGTGTGTTAATCCGTTGACTACTGAATTATCTAATTCCCATAGGCTTTATACAGGGACCACCGGTTCCCGTAGGCAGTGTGTTAACGTGGGATGGATCGCCATGGTGATGGAGGAATAATATGAATAGAAGAGATAAAAGAAGATACAGAAATATATAATAAACCTACAGAAGCACTGTTCATGATGGAAATACAATGTGTATTTCATGTTTGTTTTATCATTTGTCTTCTTCTCTTTTTTTTTTTGGGGGGGGGGGGGGGGTCCAGGGGTTGGATAGGATTGCAAATATTAATACCAATACTATTAATACAAAAATATGTGTTTGATGTCAATTAATGAATCATTTCACATCAGACATGGAGGTTTTCAAGTAAAATGTCACATTTATTGAATCGGAATTTGATAATAATTAAATATGTTATAAGAAGATGGGGGACTACAGTAGATTCATATCTAATCAAGAAAGCTCTATGTATACATGTTTGTAGTGCACAACAAGAATGTGCAAAGGAGCCAATCTATGAATACAACTATATCAATTTCTATTACCATTTGATTTAAAATGAAATTTTCTTGCCACTCCCCAAACAAGTCTGACACCTTTAGGTCTTTTGCAGAGACACAATATGAAACAACAAACACATACATGTTACATGTCAAAGATGCAATGTGCAGGCAGGTCATATATTCTTTATTCAAGTACACACAAAAACTAACAGTTTTCAGCAAACACATTAATGTTTCAATCTGTGAAACATTATCATTTCCCGAGGATGCAGACGATGCTATTGAAAAAGGGAAGAACATTTGACATTTTCTCTGAGCATGTCTTCAATTTCTGACATCTTTTCCTTTCTAAACAAACAATATATATGCATACTGGGTGAAATGTACACTTTGGAAGTGTTTTTTTCAGGGAGAATATATGTGAAATTGACACTTTGGAATCAGATCTAACCTTCTAGACAGGGATAAAAGGGTGAGATGGATCAGATAGACGGTAAGAAGATATGGCAAGGGAGAAAGAGAGAGAAAGACAGGGAGAGAGAGAGAGAGAGAGAGAGAGAGAGAAAGTGGGAATATACAAAGAGATTAAAGAGACAGACAGAAGTGAAAAGTGATAGAGAGAGGGAGGAGGGTTGGAGAGAGATGGATGAAAGGATATACGTAGAGAGAGCAAAAATCAGGGCACAACGCAATGTATTGATATAAAAGAAATGAAAGACATAGAAAAGACCGGAAAAACCAAGAAAATGATAAGATGAAATTACATAGAAAGCAATATGCGATGGGCAACTATAAATTTTAAATACCATCTACTACAAGAGATAAAACGAAAAGGAAGCTGGATCCTTACACAATCTTTAGAGAGGGGAAAAAAGGGGGAAAGTAAAACACTATCATTTATCGTGAGCCAGAAAGGCATAACACAAACCCTTACATGGATGTGTACATAGTCTATGTGGATCAAAAGTGCACTGCCTTTGTACACGGAAGTCAATGAGTGAAGTAACTAAACTACATTGGTTTATACCAATCTAGGCGAGCTGATAACACAAACCATATACCAAGAAACCATAGGGGGTCATCCACAACTGCTCAAGGAACAACTATTTTTAGCATATTGATCAGGCAAATTGTCTGAGTTTGAAGTCGAAATGTCAACGAAATTTGAATTCCCAGCTGGTAATAAACGAGCGAGTTGCACTCTGCGCTGGTTGTAACCGGTCGTTTAGGGTCCGCAAGGAAGATAGCAGCCTTGGGGAAAGTGATGCGATGTTTACGTTAAGGAGACATACACTGTACATAAAGATAGAACGATGCACATTTTATCAGAGTATCAGACGATAAAGAAGAGAGAGGAAACCACAAAGTGGAGTATAATTTTTTTTTTATACCATGCACCCCCCCCCCCCCTCTCTCTCCAAGACCTCCATTAATTCAAATCAAAAATACAAACAAAAGAGCAATGACAACTATATCAAGAAGACTTCAAAGAGAGAAGAATGTGCATTGCTTTTTGGAAACTTCTGGAAAGATTTCTAATTCATTAAGTAAAGAAGAGACTTTGCAATTATGCCAAACTATAATTAACAACAAAATGGAAAATATATTACTTGAAGTTAATCTGATACCAATGCATATGTCTTGAAAAATAAAAACGAGCCTACAAAAAGACAGAGTTGACCACGAACACAATACTCCATATTGCTCAGCAGAAGCACATATTGCATTTCTCCTTCTCTGACAATCTACCTGAAGTTTTTTGTGGTCATTTCAGAGTGAATACATGTCCAACCAGGTATCAGGTCAAGTATGGAATCCTCTTACATCCAGTGAAGAAGATGGAAAATGGGGTCTGTTCTCTTTTTTCTGAATGAATTTAAGAGATATCTTTGAAATTCAGCATCGCCTCTCAGGTGTGTAAGTATGGGGCCTAAAGAGAGGAATGGCGTTTGGAGAAGTGTTCCAATTATTCAGGCTTTTTTTTTTCTGTCCTTCAAAAAGGGTTTAAAAGTGGTATTTAATGGAAAGACGTGGAGGATTTCCTTCAATTGTATTGCTCTTAGATTACTATAATACTTTAAAAAATTGCATATATGCAAAAAAAGTATTGTTATTCGACCTTAGAACATGCATCACCCTCCCCTCTCTCTTTCTCTTTATCTCTTCCCGGCCAATACAAAAACTACATTTATCTAGTACATCCATCCTCTCTCTTTCTCTATTTCTCTCACCTTCCTCCCTTCCTCCCTCCCCTTCCTCTCTATCTCCTTTTTATCTGGCCTACCTGATGCTATGAACAAATATACATATTGAGGCATGTATAGAAGTGAATTTATAAAGATATACACAGCTTGTCTCTCCCTACCCCCCTTTCCTTCCTACCCCTCTCCCAAGTCTCTTTCTCTCTTTCTCTCTCTCTGTCTCTCTCTCTCTCTCTCTCTTTCTCTCTCTCTCCCTCTTTATGTAAAAAGACAAGTATCATTTAACTTGATGTATTGTAGAAGAGCTATATGTGTGCATAATTTACAGGTCAAACTGTCCAGAGATATGACCTCGAGTCCATACCTGTATTCCAATATCCATGCATTAATCAAATGTGTGTCATCAGATATGGGGAAGAGAAATAGAAAGAGAAAGAGAGAAAAGAGAGAGAGAGCGAGAGAGAGAGAGAGAGAGAGAGAGAGGGGGGTAGGGAGAGAGGGGGAGGGAGAGAGAGAGAGAGAGAGAGAGAGAGAGAGGGAGAGAGTGAGAGGTTTGACTATCTCCATGAGATATGAACTCACTTCTGTATCTGCATGTACATTATGTCCATCCATTGATCTTCAGTTTATGAGGGAGGGGGAAGAGAATAAGAAACAGAAAGAAAGGGAGGAGAGAGAGAGAGAGAGAAAGAGAAAGAGAGAGAGAGGGGGGGTGGGGGAGAGAGAGAGGGAGAGAGGAGAGAGAAGAGAAAAGAGAGAGAGAGAGAGAGAGAGAGAGGAGAGTGAGATATGACTATCTCCATGAGATATGAACTCACTTCTGTATCTGCATGTACATTATGTCCATCCATTGATCTTCAGTTTATGAGGGAGGGGGAAGAGAATAAGAAACAGAAAGAAAGGGAGGGAGAAAAATGTAGAAAGAGAGAGAGGTTGAAAGAGAAATGTGGGAAGGGAAACACAGGGAACCAGAAATATATCTTTATGATATATGAACTCACTTCCGTACCTGTAATTCACATAATCATGCCATAATCTTTAGTTTGTGCCAGAGATAAGGAGGAGAGAGATAGACAACAAGAAAAAGAAAGAGAGGGGGAAGTGATGGGGTGGGGGGGGGGGGGGGGGGGGGTAGGCAGAGATGGAACCAAGACATAGCTATCTTTATGAGATATGAACTTCATCTTTAGCATGTGGCAGAAATGAGAGAAAGAGAGAGAGAGAGAGAGATAGAGAAAGAGAAAGGTAGACTGTAGCAGCAAAGAAGCAGAAAACAAAAAAAAAATCACAAAAGGATAAAGGTAAGTTATAGAATTGAAAAGACAAACAGAATGGAAGGATTATGAAAAACAACTGATGGGGATAGAGGCAATTCATTCCATGGCAAAACAGACAATCAAATCATTAAAAAAAAATCATGGAAAAATAATAGCTACAACAAAAGAGGGTAATCAGGAAGATGGAAATGCCGAAAGGAAGTGCAATTATTTCCCTGAATGCAGCAACAAGTCTAAGCCTGCACATCAATCAATGGACACCTTAGCATTGACATTTCAAGGAAGGTTAGAGAGAGAGAGAGAGAGAGAGAGAGAGAGAGAGAGACATAGAGAGATATATATATACAGGAAGAGAGAGAGAGAGAGAAAGAGAGAGAGAAAAAGGGAGAGAGAGAGAAAAGTGAAGGGAACGCGAGAGAAAAATAGGGAGGTTAAGATACAGAGAATAAGGATCATGGAAAGAGGAAGAAAGAAAGATATGAAATGAAATGGAAACAGCATATTTTAAGCCAGAGTAATAAGTAAGGAAAAGAAACAAGAGAAAATGAAAGGAGATACAAGTATATAAAAAGGGGGGGGGAGAGGTCTATAAGATGGAAACAGAAGTAAAGTCATTACGAAATACATGTAGATATAAAGAAAATGAGAAATGGAGCATTATTGTGCTAGAGTTTCAGAGCTAGGGTATTAGTTGACCATCCTAGCATCGGAACACAGGTGACAGAATGAATAAATCATGAACTAGCTCCCTCCACTAGGTCACTCACCATGGTCACTCACCATGGTCAGTGGCCTCTGCTACTGGGCTACCGCACTTTAGCCACGTTCCCATGGCTCACATTGGTTGTAGCGGTCAGCGGTTAACTTTATTATCACCAATCACATCAGTGCTGTAGTCATGGTCCTCATGTCCAAGACCAAGTTAAAAGCACAGAAAATGGACCTTAAGGTGCTTTAGCCAAGACCAAACTATCAAGACACAACATCATGACAATGCATAAAACACTGTTTCTTTTAGAATCAATAGAATTAAGCAATGGAACAATGGCTATGCATCTGCTAAAATCAACCATTGTCATTGTCGGCAGTCAATACAGAACCAATAATCAGCTTATATTGGCTTTCATGTTGAGGTAGGCCCTTTATTCAATAATCATTAAAGCAACATCTAAACCACTTCAGAATTGGTTGATATATCAGTTAGCAGTGAAAGAAATAATAAAGGCCTGGCAACAATACTGAGGGTAACCTTCTCACTGTCAAAATGTTGAATAAATTGTGTTTTAGCAGTCTTTGGTCAAATTAATTCCTTTTTTTTGTCATTCAGAAGGCAACCCAGTGATTACCACCAATGTAATGTATGAACAACTTTGGAATTAGTGGGATTGAGAAAGGAACAGATAATGCCCACACTCATCTGAATTAAAGACATGTGAAACATTGGTATGTCAAAATAATTGGCTCTGAAAATAATAATAAGAGTAAAGATGGTGTTATACTGTGTCTGCTTTGGTCGTACCTTTGATTTACTTAAAAGCATGTATAAAGCAAGGACAGTTAAGATGCTTAATTCTGCAGGTTTTCCCAGAATTCAGCCAGCTAGTGTCCTGCATTTCTTATCTGACCTTTCAAAGGATAGAGAGACTCTTATCTTCAGGCTTACTCAATTCAGAAAATCAGAATATATTTTAGGAGCCTCAACCCTTCGCTGAAGTTGTGTGCATTGAAAAGAGATAATTTGGAGGGAATTTCTGTCTTCAATACTATACATTTCTACTGTACAGATACTTTTTCTATGGTTTTCTGTTTTCTAGCATAGATTTTGGTGCTATACTAAGAGCTTTATGAAGCTCTGCAAAGAGTAGAGGCATTGTGGAATATTCAAGAGTGAATTCTCCCGACTAAAGTTTAATCAGGTGAAATACTAATTTAAACAAAGATACAGTGTAGATTCGTAATATACAGTAAGATATCTGGTGGGTTTTTCTTCCTTCATACACCACAAATATACAGGAAATAAGTTGAAGAGAAAACAGGAAGAGAAAAAGGGAATATCTAGTCAACAGACTTGAAAAAATTGTCAAAAGAATATAAACGTAGCAGATTTGATTGGAAGAGAAGAGGAAAGTGACACACTGCCTTAAGCAAAGAGACCTGTCAATGCTAATAAGGCACGTAGCGAGAGAGAGGTGTGAACATTGTAAATAGAACTTTTAAGAATGAAATTTCATCCTTTTGGGTCACATGTAAATTACGTAGGGGAGGGTTCGAGCATCGTACGATCCGAGCGCTCTTATTCTGTTTTTCGTCAGGTGTGGTATATGATTAGCTGACCAAACGAGAGAAAACCTTGTCTTCCTAAGTGTATGCGTACAGTGCATCTAGGTGCACCAAGTCAGTGGATTGTTTTTTCAAATACACCTTTTTTCACTTCTAGCATATTATCTAGTTAACTATGAAATAAATGATTATTCAAATTAAGGTAAAACCTTGAATGGTTTCAATTCAAAAATAATTTGTGGTATTATTCCAATTTATAAATTAATGGTAAATGTTTATTGCCCTTTAATCATTGAGACATTGAAATCATGGTCATATTTTTGGTGCGAATGATACAAAGAAGTTTTGTTTCCTTGTTTTTTCATATTTGTGTTCTTCTTTGCTATTCTAGGTCTATCCTTCAGAAACATATAATCGTTCAAATTAAGCATATTCCACAATTCAACAAAAATCCAGCAAAATCAACAACTTGAAAATTAGAGTAAACTTGTAGTTGTACATGTACATGTAGTTGGACTAAACTAAAGAAGAAGTCAGAGTCTTTACATGGCGTTTTTCTTTAAAGACCATTCTCGACCGCCCCCTTTAAAAAATCCATTTAGAAATTGCAGCTTGTCCATCTGGGCTCACACCTAGTGCTAGCAGGTAGATTCATTCCTAGCTGGTAGAGCTATAGCTTTCTGTGAGCTTGTGACATTCTCTAGCCTAGCTCACACCTGTGCTTATTTCAACATCACAGATCCCTACCATTCTCCTTAATGAATGAATACCCCTTTCACATTTTTGACTACCTCCTGACATATATCCAAAGTTCAAAGATCTTGCAGTTTACTTTTTTAATGGAATACCCATTTCACATTTCAAATGTCATACATTGAAATTTGCATCAATTCCTATCATAAGACTTATCCTTGTGCCTATTTTAATATGACAAACATTCTCATTATAACCCGTTTACACTGAGACCTACTCCGTAATCACACTCTCGACAAATCAAATGCCAAATCCCTAGTTTTCATATTATAATGAATACCCCATTCATATTTTGCATACATGTACGATGTACATACACTCTTTCAGCACCTTGAATTATATATGTATATTTTTAAAAAAAATACATTCATTATCCTAGATGGGTAAACCAGTTCATACTTTGGATAGCTGCTAACAATCCCTTTCAACGTTTGGAAATCCCTTGCACTTAGCCCAATGAAAAAAAGTCCACACTGTGCAGACCCTATTCAAATTATTAATAAGTAAGTAGGGAAATAATGTAAGAATATGAAACGCATTGGGTAGACTTCAGCCATAGTTTGTATTGTTGCCTAGCTTTCCTTAGTGCAACATATGACAGGGTCCATGGCAATGCAAGAGAGAGAGGAAGGAAAGAGAGGGAACAGAAATGGAGGCGGAGGAGGATATACAGGTAGGTAACGGAGCAAGAAAGATGAAAAGCAACGTTGATTGAGAAAGAGAGAAAGAGAGAGAGAGACAAAACGAGGAGAGGAAGACAACGAGAGAGCGACAAAGCGAGGAGGAGAGGGAGAGGAAGAAAGATAAACATATATAGAACAAGGAGAGGAAGAAAAAGAGAGAGAGAGAGAGACAGAATGAGGGAGAGAGAGAGAGGAAGAAAGATAGGGAGATACAGGGAATAGAGAGAGAGAGACAGAACAAGGAGGGAGATGGAGAGGAAGAAAGAGAGAGACAGAACAAGGAGGGAGATGGAGAGGAAGAAAGAGAGAGACAGAACAAGGAGGGAGATGGAGAGGAAGAAAGAGAGAGACAGAACAAGGAGGGAGATGGAGAGGAAGAAAGAGAGAGACAGAACAAGGAGGGAGATGGAGAGGAAGAAAGAGAGAGACAGAACAAGGAGGGAGATGGAGAGGAAGAAAGAGAGAGACAGAATGAGGAGGGAGAGGGAGAGGAAGAAAGAGAGAGACAGAACAAGGAGGGAGATGGAGAGGAAGAAAGAGAGAGACAGAACAAGGAGGGAGATGGAGAGGAAGAAAGAGAGAGACAGAACAAGGAGGGAGAGGGAGAGGAAGAAAGAGAGAGACAGAATGAGAGGAAGAAAGAGAGAGACAGAACAAGGAGGGAGATGGAGAGGAAGAAAGAGAGAGACAGAACAAGGAGGGAGAGGGAGAGGAAGAAAGAGAGAGACAGAATGAGGAGGGAGAGGGAGAGGAAGAAAGAGAGAGACAGAATGAGGAGGGAGATGGAGAGGAAGAAAGAGAGAGACAGAATGAGGAGGGAGATGGAGAGGAAGAAAGAGAGAGACAGAATGAGGAGGGAGATGGAGAGGAAGAAAGAGAGAGACAGAACAAGGAGGGAGAGGGAGAGGAAGAAAGAGAGAGACAGAATGAGGAGGGAGAGGGAGAGTAAGAAAGAGAGAGAGACAGAATGAGGAGGGAGATGGAGAGGAAGAAAGAGAGAGACAGAACAAGGAGGGAGATGGAGAGGAAGAAAGAGAGAGACAGAATGAGGAGGGAGAGGGAGAGGAAGAAAGAGAGAGACAGAACAAGGAGGGAGATGGAGAGGAAGAAAGAGAGAGACAGAATGAGGAGGGAGATGGAGAGGAAGAAAGAGAGAGAGACAGAATGAGAGGAAGAAATAGAGAGAGACAGAATGAGGAGGGAGATGGAGAGGAAGAAAGAGAGAGACAGAACAAGGAGGGAGATGGAGAGGAAGAAAGAGAGAGACAGAATGAGGAGGGAGAGGGAGAGGAAGAAAGAGAGAGACAGAATGAGGAGGGAGATGGAGAGGAAGAAAGAGAGAGACAGAATGAGGAGGGAGATGGAGAGGAAGAAAGAGAGAGACAGAACAAGGAGGGAGATGGAGAGGAAGAAAGAGAGAGACAGAATGAGGAGGGAGATGGAGAGGAAGAAAGAGAGAGACAGAACAAGGAGGGAGATGGAGAGGAAGAAAGAGAGAGACAGAATGAGGAGGGAGAGGGAGAGGAAGAAAGAGAGAGACAGAATGAGGAGGGAGATGGAGGGTAAGAAAGAGAGAGACAGAATGAGGAGGGAGATGGAGAGGAAGAAAGAGAGAGAGACAGAATGAGGAGGGAGAGGGAGAGGAAGAAAGAGAGAGACAGAACAAGGAGGGAGATGGAGAGGAAGAAAGAGAGAGACAGAATGAGGAGGGAGATGGAGAGGAAGAAAGAGAGAGACAGAACAAGGAGGGAGATGGAGAGGAAGAAAGAGAGAGACAGAATGAGGAGGGAGATGGAGAGGAAGAAAGAGAGAGACAGAACAAGGAGGGAGATGGAGAGGAAGAAAGAGAGAGACAGAATGAGGAGGGAGAGGGAGAGGAAGAAAGAGAGAGACAGAATGAGGAGGGAGATGGAGAGGAAGAAAGAGAGAGACAGAATGAGGAGGGAGAGGGAGAGGAAGAAAGAGAGAGACAGAATGAGGAGGGAGATGGAGAGGAAGAAAGAGAGAGACAGAATGAGGAGGGAGATGGAGAGGAAGAAAGAGAGAGACAGAACAAGGAGGGAGATGGAGAGGAAGAAAGAGAGAGACAGAATGAGGAGGGAGATGGAGAGGAAGAAAGAGAGAGACAGAACAAGGAGGGAGATGGAGAGGAAGAAAGAGAGAGACAGAATGAGGAGGGAGAGGGGGAGTAAGAAAGAGAGAGACAGAATGAGGAGGGAGATGGAGAGGAAGAAAGAGAGAGACAGAATGAGGAGGGAGAGGGAGAGGAAGAAAGAGAGAGACAGAATGAGGAGGGAGAGGGAGAGGAAGAAAGAGAGAGACAGAATGAGGAGGGAGAGGGAGAGGAAGAAAGAGAGAGAGACAGAATGAGGAGGGAGAGGGAGAGGAAGAAAGAGAGAGACAGAACAAGGAGGGAGATGGAGAGGAAGAAAGAGAGAGACAGAATGAGGAGGGAGATGGAGAGGAAGAAAGAGAGAGACAGAATGAGGAGGGAGAGGGAGAGGAAGAAAGAGAGAGACAGAACAAGGAGGGAGATGGAGAGGAAGAAAGAGAGAGACAGAATGAGGAGGGAGATGGAGAGGAAGAAAGAGAGAGACAGAATGAGGAGGGAGATGGAGAGGAAGAAAGAGAGAGACAGAACAAGGAGGGAGATGGAGAGGAAGAAAGAGAGAGACAGAATGAGGAGGGAGATGGAGAGGAAGAAAGAGAGAGACAGAACAAGGAGGGAGATGGAGAGGAAGAAAGAGAGAGACAGAATGAGGAGGGAGATGGAGAGGAAGAAAGAGAGAGAGACAGAATGAGAGGAAGAAAGAGAGAGACAGAATGAGGAGGGAGATGGAGAGGAAGAAAGAGAGAGACAGAACAAGGAGGGAGATGGAGAGGAAGAAAGAGAGAGACAGAATGAGGAGGGAGAGGGAGAGGAAGAAAGAGAGAGACAGAATGAGGAGGGAGATGGAGAGGAAGAAAGAGAGAGACAGAACAAGGAGGGAGATGGAGAGGAAGAAAGAGAGAGACAGAACAAGGAGGGAGATGGAGAGGAAGAAAGAGAGAGACAGAATGAGGAGGGAGATGGAGAGGAAGAAAGAGAGAGACAGAACAAGGAGGGAGATGGAGAGGAAGAAAGAGAGAGACAGAATGAGGAGGGAGAGGGAGAGGAAGAAAGAGAGAGACAGAATGAGGAGGGAGAGGGAGAGGAAGAAAGAGAGAGACAGAATGAGGAGGGAGATGGAGAGGAAGAAAGAGAGAGACAGAATGAGGAGGGAGATGGAGAGGAAGAAAGAGAGAGACAGAACAAGGAGGGAGAGGGAGAGGAAGAAAGAGAGAGACAGAACAAGGAGGGAGATGGAGAGGAAGAAAGAGAGAGACAGAACAAGGAGGGAGATGGAGAGGAAGAAAGAGAGAGACAGAATGAGGAGGGAGATGGAGAGGAAGAAAGAGAGAGACAGAACAAGGAGGGAGATGGAGAGGAAGAAAGAGAGAGACAGAATGAGGAGGGAGATGGAGAGGAAGAAAGAGAGAGACAGAACAAGGAGGGAGAGGGAGAGGAAGAAAGAGAGAGACAGAATGAGGAGGGAGATGGAGAGGAAGACAGAGAGAGACAGAATGAGGAGGGAGATGGAGAGGAAGAAAGAGAGAGACAGAATGAGGAGGGAGATGGAGAGGAAGAAAGAGAGAGACAGAACAAGGAGGGAGATGGAGAGGAAGAAAGAGAGAGACAGAATGAGGAGGGAGATGGAGAGGAAGACAGAGAGAGACAGAATGAGGAGGGAGATGGAGAGGAAGAAAGAGAGAGACAGAATGAGGAGGGAGATGGAGAGGAAGAAAGAGAGAGACAGAACAAGGAGGGAGATGGAGAGGAAGAAAGAGAGAGACAGAATGAGGAGGGAGAGGGAAAGGAAGAAAGAGAGAGACAGAATGAGGAGGGAGAGGGAGAGGAAGAAAGAGAGAGACAGAATGAGGAGGGAGATGGAGAGGAAGAAAGAGAGAGACAGAATGAGGAGGGAGATGGAGAGGAAGAAAGAGAGAGACAGAACAAGGAGGGAGAGGGAGAGGAAGAAAGAGAGAGACAGAACAAGGAGGGAGATGGGGAGGAAGAAAGAGAGAGACAGAACAAGGAGGGAGATGGAGAGGAAGAAAGAGAGAGACAGAATGAGGAGGGAGATGGAGAGGAAGAAAGAGAGAGACAGAACAAGGAGGGAGATGGAGAGGAAGAAAGAGAGAGACAGAATGAGGAGGGAGATGGAGAGGAAGAAAGAGAGAGACAGAACAAGGAGGGAGAGGGAGAGGAAGAAAGAGAGAGACAGAATGAGGAGGGAGAGGGAGAGGAAGAAAGAGAGAGACAGAATGAGGAGGGAGATGGAGAGGAAGAAAGAGAGAGACAGAACAAGGAGGGAGATGGAGAGGAAGAAAGAGAGAGACAGAATGAGGAGGGAGATGGAGAGGAAGAAAGAGAGAGACAGAATGAGGAGGGAGAGGGAGAGGAAGAAAGAGAGAGACAGAACAAGGAGGGAGATGGAGAGGAAGAAAGAGAGAGACAGAATGAGGAGGGAGATGGAGAGGAAGAAAGAGAGAGACAGAATGAGGAGGGAGAGGGAGAGGAAGAAAGAGAGAGACAGAATGAGGAGGGAGATGGAGAGGAAGAAAGAGAGAGACAGAACAAGGAGGGAGATGGAGAGGAAGAAAGAGAGAGACAGAACAAGGAGGGAGAGGGAGAGGAAGAAAGAGAGAGACAGAATGAGGAGGGAGATGGAGAGGAAGAAAGAGAGAGACAGAACAAGGAGGGAGATGGAGAGGAAGAAAGAGAGAGACAGAATGAGGAGGGAGATGGAGAGGAAGAAAGAGAGAGACAGAATGAGGAGGGAGATGGAGAGGAAGAAAGAGAGAGACAGAATGAGGAGGGAGAGGGAGAGGAAGAAAGAGAGAGACAGAATGAGGAGGGAGATGGAGAGGAAGAAAGAGAGAGACAGAATGAGGAGGGAGAGGGAGAGGAAGAAAGAGAGAGACAGAATGAGGAGGGAGAGGGAGAGGAAGAAAGAGAGAGACAGAATGAGGAGGGAGAGGGAGAGGAAGAAAGAGAGAGACAGAATGAGGAGGGAGATGGAGAGGAAGAAAGAGAGAGACAGAATGAGGAGGGAGATGGAGAGGAAGAAAGAGAGAGACAGAATGAGGAGGGAGATGGAGAGGAAGAAAGAGAGAGACAGAACAAGGAGGGAGATGGAGAGGAAGAAAGAGAGAGACAGAACAAGGAGGGAGATGGAGAGGAAGAAAGAGAGAGACAGAACAAGGAGGGAGATGGAGAGGAAGAAAGAGAGAGACAGAACAAGGAGGGAGATGGAGAGGAAGAAAGAGAGAGACAGAATGAGGAGGGAGATGGAGAGGAAGAAAGAGAGAGACAGAACAAGGAGGGAGATGGAGAGGAAGAAAGAGAGAGACAGAATGAGGAGGGAGAGGGAGAGGAAGAAAGAGAGAGACAGAATGAGGAGGGAGAGGGAGAGGAAGAAAGAGAGAGACAGAATGAGGAGGGAGATGGAGAGGAAGAAAGAGAGAGACAGAATGAGGAGGGAGATGGAGAGGAAGAAAGAGAGAGACAGAATGAGGAGGGAGATGGAGAGGAAGAAAGAGAGAGACAGAACAAGGAGGGAGATGGAGAGGAAGAAAGAGAGAGACAGAATGAGGAGGGAGATGGAGAGGAAGAAAGAGAGAGACAGAACAAGGAGGGAGATGGAGAGGAAGAAAGAGAGAGACAGAATGAGGAGGGAGATGGAGAGGAAGAAAGAGAGAGACAGAATGAGGAGGGAGATGGAGAGGAAGAAAGAGAGAGACAGAATGAGGAGGGAGATGGAGAGGAAGAAAGAGAGAGACAGAACGAGAGGAAGAAAGAGAGAGACAGAACAAGGAGGGAGATGGAGAGGAAGAAAGAGAGAGACAGAACAAGGAGGGAGATGGAGAGGAAGAAAGAGAGAGACAGAACAAGGAGGGAGATGGAGAGGAAGAAAGAGAGAGACAGAATGAGGAGGGAGATGGAGAGGAAGAAAGAGAGAGACAGAACAAGGAGGGAGATGGAGAGGAAGAAAGAGAGAGACAGAATGAGGAGGGAGATGGAGAGGAAGAAAGAGAGAGACAGAATGAGGAGGGAGATGGAGAGGAAGAAAGAGAGAGACAGAATGAGGAGGGAGATGGAGAGGAAGACAGAGAGAGACAGAATGAGGAGGGAGATGGAGAGGAAGAAAGAGAGAGACAGAATGAGGAGGGAGATGGAGAGGAAGACAGAGAGAGACAGAATGAGGAGGGAGATGGAGAGGAAGACAGAGAGAGACAGAATGAGAGGAAGAAAGAGAGAGACAGAATGAGGAGGGAGATGGAGAGGAAGACAGAGAGAGACAGAATGAGGAGGGAGATGGAGAGGAAGAAAGAGAGAGACAGAATGAGGAGGGAGATGGAGAGGAAGAAAGAGAGAGACAGAATGAGGAGGGAGAGGGAGAGGAAGAAAGAGAGAGACAGAATGAGGAGGGAGATGGAGAGGAAGAAAGAGAGAGACAGAATGAGGAGGGAGATGGAGAGGAAGAAAGAGAGAGACAGAATGAGGAGGGAGAGGGAGAGGAAGAAAGAGAGAGACAGAACAAGGAGGGAGATGGAGAGGAAGAAAGAGAGAGACAGAACAAGGAGGGAGATGGAGAGGAAGAAAGAGAGAGACAGAACAAGGAGGGAGATGGAGAGGAAGACAGAGAGAGACAGAACAAGGAGGGAGATGGAGAGGAAGAAAGAGAGAGACAGAACAAGGAGGGAGATGGAGAGGAAGAAAGAGAGAGACAGAATGAGGAGGGAGATGGAGAGGAAGAAAGAGAGAGACAGAATGAGGAGGGAGATGGAGAGGAAGAAAGAGAGAGACAGAATGAGGAGGGAGATGGAGAGGAAGAAAGAGAGAGACAGAATGAGGAGGGAGATGGAGAGGAAGAAAGAGAGAGACAGAATGAGGAGGGAGATGGAGAGGAAGAAAGAGAGAGACAGAACAAGGAGGGAGATGGAGAGGAAGAAAGAGAGAGACAGAACAAGGAGGGAGATGGAGAGGAAGAAAGAGAGAGACAGAACAAGGAGGGAGATGGAGAGGAAGAAAGAGAGAGACAGAATGAGGAGGGAGAGGGAGAGTAAGAAAGAGAGAGAGACAGAATGAGAGGAAGAAATAGAGAGAGACAGAATGAGAGGAAGAAATAGAGAGAGACAGAATGAGAGGAAGAAATAGAGAGAGACAGAATGAGAGGAAGAAATAGAGAGAGACAGAACAAGGAGGGAGATGGAGAGGAAGAAAGAGAGAGACAGAATGAGGAGGGAGAGGGAGAGGAAGAAATAGAGAGAGACAGAATGAGAGGAAGAAATAGAGAGAGACAGAATGAGAGGAAGAAAGAGAGAGACAGAATGAGAGGAAGAAATAGAGAGAGACAGAACAAGGAGGGAGATGGAGAGGAAGAAAGAGAGAGACAGAATGAGGAGGGAGAGGGAGAGTAAGAAAGAGAGAGAGAGGGAGAAGAGAAAAGAGAGGCATACAGAACAAAAAGGAAGAGAGGGAGAGGGGGAGGAAGAAAGAGAGAGCGTATAAAAGAGCTAACATCCAAGCGAGAGAGAAATGTTTACACCCATCTCCAATCTCAAGTGCGGAGGTAAATGCCAAAAGAAGCATGAAAACCCCGGCCCAACTACGCATTAGGAGAGACTTCTAGCATGTAATGAGATTAGAGAGTAGGCAAGCAAGCGATAATGATTACACACTGAGGTAAGGGAGTGACAGACTGTCTGTAATAGTGGTTTGCTGCCACCTACAGTCTAAAAGCAAGATAACTTTACTCCTTACCCTCTAGTTATCTTGACTACTCTTATTATTTCTCTACAAACCATTTGTGTGTGTGTAATTGTTTTTTTTATAATGTTTTTTCTGTGTAAAATTATCACCTCCTTTAATGAAAAAGCTGCAATACATCAAGAAAATTCAAAGCAAGTCACTGGAATTAAGATCTCTTTTGGCTTCTCAAAGAAATGTGAATTTCATTTCTATCTAGTTTGGTACACATCAGAATGATGATCAGAATGATATTTTGAATAAATATCCTAGTAATTCTGCAAATTAAATCTTCTTGCCACAAGGTTAAAACAAAAAAGTCAGAATATCTAGAGGAAGAAAGATCAAGGAATATATAGAAGGATAAAGAGAATGGTTTGAGAAAGAAACTCACTATAGTTTCCCTTCTATTTTCTCCCAAAGATATGTGGTAGACAAATGCCAGTTTTTAGTAATTAAACATTTAACAATTTGAGCTTCTGACTTTCCAATAAAATGCTCCAGTCGGCAATCGGTAAGGCAAATGGCTCAAAACTTGAATCTCAGTGGATGCATAATACCTATCTGCTTCCCTCTCCAGTCCATATGCAAGACAGTCAAATTACTGAATGAAAATCTATTTTTCTAGCTGCAGCCACCAACCGGCTATCACAAATGGTAATAAGCAATCCATTTGTATATTTAGAATAAGAAGCCCCCCCCCCCCTTGCAAATATATACATGAATACATGAATGAATGAATATATAAATAATATAGTCTCAATTTGAGACCGATTTAGAGATTTGAATGAACTCAAATAATGAGTTCATGGAAAGATCATCTGAAATGATTTTAATGATGTCTTGTAAAGCGTCTGGGGCTTATGAAGGTGGCACCAAAATTGCTATCAGCTGAATTCACAGAGTAAACTGCTGTGATATTTACTGTAAAAACAATACCAAAAATGTACACAAATACAACAAAAACCAACAAGAAATTAGACAACAAAAACAACATAGATAAAAGAGGATTACAGAGTTGTCTCTTACCTTTCTTCGTCACTGAGGTCCATGGACTTGGAGAGATACTCTCGTACAGCGGCCATCCCATCATGCACCCTGAAGGACATCCCGATCCGCCTTGCATACAGCGTACCTCCTCCTTCACTCATGTAACCGCTACCTATATCACCAAGGCCTGCTGAGCGGTGCAAGATATCACCATCGCTCACGTAGCCACTGGCAATATCCTCACTGACATAGTCGTTGCAGTCATCGATGAGGGTTTGATTCGTTTGATCTGTAAACTGGAGATCATTGAGGTGTGAGCGGTTAGAGAAGGTTCGTCGCATGGAGTTAAGATAGCCCTTGCTAAGAAGAGGCTGATAGGTGCCATCAGGTTTGGTTGTCATGATGGTGCTATCATTGGTAGACTCTGTGGGTATGGAGACCGTCGACATGCTCCTGAGCTTGGAGGTGGAGCCTAAGGAGCCTCTACGAGTCAAGCTGGAGCTACGATGAGAGTGGGGCATGTCAGGAGATTGCCTCACCTCTGGGGAAGGCTCCTTCAGCTGCGTCGTGATGCTGTCACCAAAGGTTGTCTCCTTAGTCGCACGGTTCGGCACCGGCGAGGGCCTGGCACCGACCTGCGAGTTCATGACCGTCACGTTGTAATCGCTTGAGCTCGGGACGTCTGGGATGGACTTGAGGACACGAGGCTGTTGCTTGGGCGTACTACCAAAGGTCGTGACTGCCTTGTCATTCTTGTAGACAGTTGTGCAGAAGTCTTCCTCCATCTTCGGCTGGAAGATGACACTGTTCTCCGATGACTGACTTGTGGTGGAGGAGATGCTAATCTGGCTGTGGATAGGAGTGCCGTTGGCAGAGTCTGTTTCATTAGACGCAGCAATGCTTATCGTGTCACTGCAGTCCTTGGATGGGGGCCGACTTCCAGTATAGTTGAATGGCGCAACCGTGGCCGTGTTAGCTGGGGAACGGTTGTGACTAGGCGATGTGGTTATGGAGTTACGACCACCCGAAGATGGCGTCTTTACCACAGGGGACTTACTGGGTTCTACCATGGCTTTCTCACTATCTAGTATTGGTATTGGTTCAGTTTGTAGAGGAGGTTTTGGGGGTACAGGACTGTACGCACCACCCCTTGTATATGTTACTTTCTCCTCACTTTCTTTCTCACTGCTTGGAGTGGATTCTGGTTTCTTTGCAGCGGTTGCACCAGGGGCTTTGAGTCCTGACCTTTGCGTGCTACCTGGTTTGGGAATTCCCCTTGAACTTGGAATCTGCGAGGCTGAGGCACCACTAGGGCCTCCGTGCTGTTGACTTGTAACTGTCTGCACAGGTTTAATCTTACTCATACTCATTTTATTTGATGGCATTTTCAGTCCGCTCATTTTTCCACATTCTAATATATCGCTACTTACGCTTCCATCACCCACCCCACTATGTAATGGTAATTTAGATTTCAGCTTGCTTTCTGGCATCGGCAGCTTAGAGCCTTCATCGCTCAAGTCACTATTGTTCAGATCAGATTGCACATATTCCTTGTGACCTAGCTTAGGGGAAGTCCTTGGTTTGGCCCCACCAAACGCTCTTCCGATTGTTTTCTGCGCCACAGCCTTTAGAGCATTCTTGGGGCTACTTGACCCTAAGGTCAGACCAGGCGATACAGCCCCATTGGAGTTTGTTCTCTCTCTTGCAACTCGGGATTCATGGCTCTCAGGCACAGGTTCCTCTGCCTTGACCTTCTTCTCTACCTTGCTTGGAGGCGCTAACTTGGATTCCTTTGCAGCAGGTTTCTTGGCAGGGGCAGCTTGCCTACCAGCTGATGAGTCTCTCTTGGGAGGTAACGGTTTTGCTATTGACGACTTCCCGGGAGCAGGCTTACTCTTGACAACTGCATCTTTGGGTTTCTCCGGTTCTTTCTCTTTGGCAGCTGGTGGAGGTCCTTTCCCATCCTTTCCAAATATCTTCAGCTTGGTCAGCATGGAGCCCTTACCATTGTTCGCAGGGGGTATCTTTGACCCCGCCTTGTCTCCACCACCACCACCACCTGCTGCTATAGGGGGCTTGCCTGCACCCCCTACACTGCTCTTAGGGGTTGGAATACCCTTCTGACCAGCTGGCACTGAACTGGACCTGGCTTTGCTCTTTGATGCAGCATCAAGCTTTGAAGAGGACCCTGCTCCGCCCTTGGATGCCATACCAGGGGAGGGGCTTCTGGTCTGGGAGCGGGGTGTGGCTAGACCGGAGCCAGGAGGCTTAATGTTGGAGGTAGATGAGGTAGATGGGATGCCTGATGAAGACTGGTGGACCTGAGATGATGATGTCTTCTTGGATCCTGGTATTGCACCTAAATCAAATTAAAAAGGAAAACAAAATAAGATTAGAAAGATTTTGGTATGCACACAGTATTCTCTTTTTGTAAACCTCCCACTTTAAAATTACCCATTAATTATTTAAGGAAAAGGAATCTGAATTACAGACAGGCAAGAAGAAAAAAAAGAGTTTTGCAGCAGTGCAGCTAGTTTAGTCAAATAATTGAAATTCAGTTCCTTTTACATTTTATTCTAGTTTCCTAATTTCTCATGCGTTTTACTCTGATCAGTGTAAAGTTTCAATATGTCTTTGTTGAAAGATATTCATCTCAGGTTTTTCAACACTAATCGTCTCCTATCAAAAGTACTACAATTTGTGTAAGATAAATATTAATGTATTTTTTTCTTCCAAACCCACCATATGAGTTGGGAACGGGCGAGGGGCCTCGACTCTTATCATTGCTAATCGAGGCACCGATGGAATTACGCTGTCCTGGAGCCTTGAGTCCCCCGCCCCTAGGGGCAACAGGACCGCTGTTTGGGGTGGGAATTCTGGAACCCATATCGGAGGAAGAGCTCCGAGCACTGCTTGATCCTGCAGAAGAAGAAGCAAAAACGTATATATTACACATTTTGTTTAGCACGTTGTTATAATTGACAAAATAACACTGCCTCTATTCATGTATATGTTAAAATGACACCTCACTTCTGACTAGCACATGGTACTAATGAAAGAATGAGCCTGGAAATGAAAGACATTGAACATGGTTATCCTATGCAACATACAGAGCAGAATGGGCTTTAATGTTTGATACATGGTAACACTTTTCTATTACCCTTGGCCTCTACATGTACAAGCCCAAGCAGTAGAGGGCCCACTAATACTCTCTACCATTTTTCACACCAATATTGACTACATGACTTGTTGGCAACAAGAACATCTTGATGTTTAATTACTACCTATTAACCATTTGATATATCAACTCTTTGTTACAACAGCCCAAAAAGCTTTTAACCAATAATAGCTTCACTTTTAATCCATTAAAAAAACACTCATATTTCCACAAAATTGAATTTGACTTCAGATAATCTCAAATGAGATGCTAGCAAAAATCAAGTTTAGGTCTAGTCTACAAACTTGATCGTTTATTCCTTGCAAAATACAAGATGAGTACAGAAGCATGATGTGATGGATAAAGCCACTAAAAACTAGCAGTTTATTTTCCTTTTTAAATTGTCATTAAAGAATCAGTCTGAGTCTAATGAGCATATTGATGATGAAAACTTTTGGCAATGAAACATTGCATACAATGACCGCAACACACCACCGATTTTGTGTTTTTTTTAATAAAAAAAGAGTAAACATATGATATAAAGCATAGTATGCACTTCAACATACAAAACACAATGTGTCTAAATGAAATCACCCAAGTTGTACACTTACAAATAGATTAACCTGATATCAAGGCAAGGAGGATATTTGAAGCAACATCTTTTAAAAAGCATGTAAATGCATTATTTTATTTTTAAATGATAACTACGCAAATCTGGTAATGTATATATATATATATTCATATACCTGGCAGGAATTTAATTCCTTAAAATAGTTTAGTGCCATATACTGGCAGCTCAGCTACAGCCAGGGTAATAATATAATACCTTGTATTAGTAGAGTATATTCATATAGTAGCTGTGCTATATAAATTGACTCATTATTATATATGTTTCCTTGTCTTTTTCTAAGAAAAAAATGTTAACAAGTGTGATGAATTTATTTCTTAAAACACATATGATGTGTAATTATATCTTGATTTTTTTTTAGATAAACTGTTTATTTAAGAAACCACCTCAAGTCTCTGTAGTCTGATGTTCTTTTATAGGTTTTCAAACTATCAATTGTTATCTTCAGTGATACCAGCCATAGTATTCTAGACGATAAATTGTTATTTTTATTGATACCAGCCATAGTTTTCTAGACGATAAATTGTTATTTTCAGTCATACCAGTCATAGTTTTCTAGAGGATAAATTATTAATCATAGTTTTCAAGACGATGAATTGTTATTTTCATTCATACCCAACTATCCCGGGAAGATTTCTATACCTTCATTCTATGGTCTTTCTTAAATAGTGGCAGCAGTGGGATACGTCGTTTTTTTTCTCTTCAATGACTTTGTTAATTCGTGGAAACCAGTATGTTACCCTTAAAGCCACACTGTCCTACTTGTAGCTACTTGCTCCTTCTATATAGAAAACAAAGGCTAATCGGTGACCATTGGTCCCTCATGGTCCTCTTTTTCTTATATTAGTTGAGAGCTGAGTTGATGAGATAACCACCTGTCCAGTGACCTTGCAGTGTGGTCTAATCCCTCCTATAAACTAGTACAGATAATCTTTAACCTGAACACTAGGCTTGTTTTTGTGTGTAAACATTTAAATGTCAAATTCTATTGATATAGTTCATGATTTGTAGAAAGATCTGAAGCTAAGAATAGTCTCCTGCACTCCATATACAACATAGCGTTAATGGTTCTTACATTTTCTCCTACTTATATTTCAATTCTTCCTTTACAAAACAGTACATTTGTAATGTTGTGTGTGCACAGAACACCTAACAGATTAATTTCAACCTTTTTGATACAATAAAATTGAAATGCACAGCTCTCAAATTCTGTCAGAGCTTTGCAGTATAGTCTCATATAAAATGAGATTGAAGCCAATGATATACCAATCACAAAGCTGAATGATTTCCTCCTCTAAATACCCAAGATACAAACAAGAAATAATTTACCTTTTGCCCCATTCCCAGGTTTAGTGGTAGCTTTGTTCCGTAAAGCAAAAATGGAGACTGTTAGTATCATTCAATGTTTCTCAATTAATCACCGCAAACCATGCAAGTACACAACCAGGCATAAACAAGCAACGTGATGTGGTACTAACAACCAGTTCACAAATCTGTCCTACTCAGATTTAATCTTGATATGGATTCAGGGTTGGGGTAGGGGTATAGGATAGGGTTTGGGCAAAGTTAGGATTAGGTTAGTAATCTAGATGAATCTAGTTCAGTCAAACCTGCTTTGGTGACCACCCGTTTATAAAGACAAATATTATCAAACGGGATGCACTATATTAATTATCATTTTTCTTGAATAAAGTTTCTCATAGTATTCTGCAATGCATGCTAGCTATAAGGGAATCAATTACAGACAGAAAATCTAAAAATACAGACCATTTCCTCCTGCCCCATAGCCTGTTAAATATGATTGGATAAATATGCATTTATCATATTAGGTAGCTTTATAGCAAAATGTAGAGGCACGAAAAGACGTATCCGGAACGCAAAAGACACGATAGTCAGAGATATTTGTCGATTAAAGGCTTCCTTTTGTTACATATCTGAATGTAAGTTGAGGTACATAAAAACATAATGCATTTTAATACCAGCTCTATATAGTAACAATGTCGTTCTAGCTCTGTGTAATAGAATTGTTATTTTTAAAATGTATGCATTGGAGCCGAGTAACCTTAGTACTCAAAGGGTTAAGTGGTCTTTATAAATAGGTTTCACTATATTATACATTGTACATGTAGTAAAGTAATTTGCATACCATTTAAAAATCACTGTTGATGCTTTACCAAAGCTACGATGATATCATTTTCATTTTACATAAGAATGTCAATTACAAAAATGAGAAGCGTTAATTAATGCAAAGCCCACGGCACAGCAAACCAACCCGCGCTGATTAAGTCTAAGATATCCCACAGGGGGGTGTTTCACAAAGACTAAGATCGACTTTAAGTTGGATTTAATTATGGCAGGCTGTTCATGCCACTGTCTGCTCTCACCATTTACTGGTATTGGTCTCTCAAGGGACGTACAAACCGTGGTCACAATTCTACATTTTGTATAGTTCATTATTGAAGGAAAATAGATAATCTAAAGCTCATAATGGTGAGAGCAACCAGTGGCATGAATGGCCTGTCATAGTTAAGTCCAACTTAGAGGCGATCTTAGTCTTTGTGAAATACTCCCCATGTTTATTACTCATTCCATACTTGAATTAGTTGCAAAAGGGCATTAATGCTCATCAATGCATGTTCACTCATCTTTACCGATATTCAAAATCACTGTCTTAAATATTTGTCAGGTTTCAAAGAAAATTAAAGAGGATAATTCATTTTTTTAATTTTTGGTGAAAATATATTCATGTGCACTTTGAACAAAGACACCTTATAATTATCTTAAATTAAGTGTATCTTTCTTCTCCTCAATATTAAAAAAGAACATGCTGCAAAGAGAAGAAGAAATATTTCATGTATTCCTTAGATTTAGAATGATAGAGCAACACCAATTCACATGGACAATCAAACAGTGCACTTCCTGCTTAGACTCTGATTCACTGCAAACGTCATGCAAAATTCAAAATACAAGGAAGAAGAAATGATCAAATGTAAAAAACTGGGAAAGAAAATGTCAAAAGTGTGTGATGATCAAAATCAGCAAAATTGAACTGGCAACAAATGAACATGATTAAAAAAAGTTGGAAGTGAAAAATAAGTCATTCAATCTATATTGTAAATAAGGTTGAATATCTGTTGATTAAATAAAAATATACAAAACTATAGTGTGAGGTATATACACGCAGAGTATATTTGTTTTTCGGTTTACCTTTCCTACGAACATTGCCTGCAAACGTCGAGTGAAGAAGGATAAAAGTTGTCAAGAATTACGTCTTTTGAATTAACAAGACATGTTTTCTTCTTCTTTTCTAGACAGGGAGAATACTGCATTCAATGTTCAAGATATGGAAGTACGGGTATGTAGGTTCCTACATAAGTGCTTCTGAAAGAAGATTCATTATGAAATAAACTTGAAGAGAAATACGTCACTCCTGCTTTAAAAAAAGGGGGATACACAGTCAAGTTTAAAGAAATGATGGCATGAGAGAGGAAATATATAAAGGAGTTTGCAGCTATAGACAGAAAAGATACAGGGAAGAATGAGATTATCCACAAGGATAGATTCTATTTAACTGGTTTAGAGAATTGGCGGCTCAACTTGTCAAACTTCACTTCTTAATTCCAAGCAAACCTGCCAACATCACTGTGCCAGTTTGTGTCTCCAAAGTACTCGTTTGATGGCCAACCAATGCAACTCTGATTTTCATGTATGTAACACATAAAATAACACAACAATGCATACACAAATACATACATGTGTATCTCAGATTGAATTTCATGCATTCATACATGTCACTAAGATTGATTCTCTGCCAATTCAACAGTCTTGCCTACATGCAGCCAAACATTACTTTTCTTTCTAGAAGATGTTTCAAAGACCACATGCCTTCTGTCCTTACCTGAGTTTTGTGAGGATGAGCCGGTTGGGGGCTGCCGCCGTACAACCCCCGCAGTACTCGTAGCCCCATGGCTTGGCCTTGTCTGAGGCTTGGGCATACTGGTCACTGACCCACCGGACGAACGCCCAGATGAGTGATGGTAGCCGGAGCTACTAGCCCCGCTCTGACTTCTTGCCCCGTGGCTGCTTGAGCTACTGACTGTACTGTGGTTGGTGGGTTTCGAAGCAGCTTGTTCGCTGGGCGATAATGAACGTTGCTTCGGGCCTTGCCCCGCTGTTCGGCGCTGATCGACGTTTACAGTGTTCCTAGATCCGTTGAGGGCAGGTTGCCCGAGCTGTGTGTGCGGGTTGGGAGTGGAGCGCCCTGACGTGTGCGGATTGGGCGTGACCCGTCCTGACTTTTGTTGATCGACACTTACAGTGTTTCTAGATCCGTTGAGGGCAGGTTGCCCGAGCTGTGTGTGAGGGTTGGGAGTTGAGCGCCCTGATGTATGCGGATTGGGCGTGACCCGTCCTGACTTTTGGTGGTTGGTGCTACGGGTCGATTCTCTTTCCTGCGTTGCTCGACCTCTGCTTGGATTACTAGCCCCGTTCAAAGGGACATGTGAAGGAGGAGACTGCGACCGTGAGGCTGCTCGTCCTGAACTCTGCGCCGCTCTTCCCGTACTCTGTGCCTCTCTACCTTTACTTGCACCACTCTGTGCAACGCGTCTGACTGACTGATTTGGGGCGACCTTCGCCTGTTGCGTTACGCCGTTACTTGCCCCAACGTGGACTTGTCGTTCAGTCTGTTTCTGAACACCACTGGTCAAGTTCTGAGAGGACTTGTTAATTCCTTGATACGAGCCATTAATCCTTGATGCTGCTTGTCCTGCTATGTTGTTATTGTTTCCATTGGCTCGACTTGTCCCATTGGGTATAGCTCGTCCTTGAGTTCTGGGTGAGTTTGAGGCAACTGACAAGCTTTGGGTTGATGAGTTGATCGATGATGGTTCCCCAAAGGACAATGAAGTTCCATTGACCGTGGCCTGAGGTCTGACCGCAAGACGGGCACCTGTTACTCTTAGTTGGGCCGACGAGGGCTTGGAGTGACCATTTGGACGTGGCGGTGGAGGAGGCTGATACATAGGAAGAGAGAAATATTGTATGAGAATAACTTGTATCAAAACTATGAAAGTCAAGCAATGATTTTATGTAGTAGTAAACGCCAAAATAAAATTTTGAAAGTTTAGAATTAGCTCATTCCTATGAACAAAATCTTGTGCTGAGAGGCTGAATGATGTTAACTCTTTTCACTTTGCACAGATTCAATGCCCTTTCAGCTCTCAATAGACAAAGTGGTAGCTCTTAATTACTCATGAAAAAGAAAAGTGACCTACAAGCTCACATTTAAAAAATAATATATATTTGAAAGTTCATCCTCACTGACACCTGTTGTACACTTCTTCATACCTGCTATCACACATTTTAGCAATATTCTGTACTACCCTAATACTGTATTCAATACCTGTATATACATAACTGATATAGCTTCCTCTAAGAATAGATTTACCCCGGGAAGCACACCTGTACAAAACCTTTTCCTGTTTCTCCCCATGGTTCTCAACTATCTTCTATTTCCTCTTCCTCCCTTATCTTTTCTTTCCTGAGAAGCAACAATAACAACAACATATAATGGTGTCCTACCTTTCCAGGATATACATCATATGTACACAAATACATGTATACAAGCTTTAAAAAGAGTTTTGATGCTTCTTCTAATTTATAAATATGCATCATTTCTTAATTATTTTTTATTTCCTCATTCCACCCCTCCCCCCCAAAAAAAAATCATGCACCAACAATAATGAATAGCTTTATAATTGTTTTTGTTTCAAGTATAGATTATCAAATCTTACCTTTTCAGAATTTACACAAGAGCAAGAAGGAAAATCTTAAAGACAGTAGCATATCCCAAGTATGCCTACTCCACAAAGGGAAGCTTAGCAGAAAACATTGTGTGGAAGACGTATAGATACTCAATGTTCAATCTCTACAAAGTATACCTCTGAAGACCCTGTGATGTAAAAACTTGACTTCATAAAGAGCTCCATGCAGCCATATAGCATGTGATAGCTCAATTCCCAAGGTTTACAGGACTATATATCATTGTCATGTCTTCCTTGTTTACCGTGAACCAGGAATGACATTTAATGTTAACAAATTGCCCTGAAATGACCATATATTTAGTGATTTCTTTGTTTGTTTGTCAACAAGGAAATAACACCTTTATCCCACACAGTCAATATAAGAACTGATACTAAGCTGTGTACTGAGCTGACCTATTCACCCAAAACCTTTTATATTCATCTTATACTTGACTTCAGTGCACCTTGGTCTAGTCAGCAAATACATATAACACCTGGGGAGTGTTTCACAAAGATATTAAAGGCCATCTGTACTAGTGTAAAGGAGGGATTAGACCACCCTGCAAGGTCTCTAGCCAGGTGGTTATCTCATCAACTCAGCTCTCAAATAACGTAAGAAAAAGAGGATCATGGGGGACCAATGGTCACCGATTAGGCATTGTTTGTTATATAGAGGGCGCAAGAAGCTACAAGTAGTGCAGTGGGGCTTTAAGTCAAACTTAACTTTGAGTTGGACTTACAAGTTATGGAGAGCCATTTGTAGTCTAAAAATAAAATATATAAAAGCAAACATTCTAGTATTTTATACTTTTCATAAATTCCACATCAAGAACATGAAATCTCCCATGATAATAGAAAATATGAATGATTTGAATCAACCTTTCAAGCCTTTTGAAATAACTTTTACCAAATATTTGTAAGGATGCTAATGGCTTTCCATAATATTTAAGTCCAACTTACAGTAGAGTTCAGTTCAACATGAGATCTTTGTGAAACACCCCCCTGTACAGGGAACATGGTGGTGGTAGGATGGAAGAGGGATGCTAGTCAAGGCACAAGAGCCTAGGACTCTATCATCATTTTGAAGTCTGAACATTTCTTACAAAATTAGAGTTTCTTTATTGGGAGCTATATTTCTCGAGCAAAACTTTACTTGCCAATCCTGTACAGGGATATTAGGCAGAGCATTCAGTTTCATACAATCTAATATATATTACCGGTACTTCATTTGTATTTAATTAAAGATAGCTAGTCTTTGTTTTCGAAAGGCAAGAGCCACATGATCTTATTATATTAATGTCACATTATGTAGAAATTAAAGAAAGTTATACATGCATGTAACCAATCAATTAAAGAGAGAGAGAGAGAGAGAGAGAGAGTGAGAGTGAGAGAAGAGATCAGGTTTACTTTATACTTACTAACAATCTGCTATTATAACAAAACTTACTGTATAACTCAACAGATACAGATATAAATATATATACTGTACATGTATATCTGTATGCCTTGGTATATATCTTAAATACAGTAAAGTAATGATGTGCTAACTGTGAACCTGTTTGCAATCTGAGCTATATATTTGGGGCAATAACCTATAACCTACACTACTACAGTATAAGGCACATTACTCAATACTATATACATGGTGTACAGAATTTATGCAACTTGTTATTTATACATCACAGGTAAAGAGAGGTCGAGATGGAGAGAATAAAACGTTGTCTTCTCGCCTCACCTGAGCATGTTTTGCATTCTGCGCTCGTTGCTGGGCAACCGTGTTCCCGCCTCCTGCAGCAGCTTTCTTGCGCCTTTCCTGATCCTCCTGCTGGAGGAGTTGCTTGTAGCGTGACAAGGAGAAGAAGAGTCCCAAGACTGACTTGAGGTTACCTTGATGTAGATCTGAATTGGAAAGAAACACGACATGGAATGGAATAGGTGGGAATAGGTGTTATTTTCAGAAATGTTGTTATTCCATACGATGAACAACCATTCCCAAGAAACCTAAGCAGTAATCCTTCATCTTTTGATGTAAATAAAACCAAAGTTTGGACTTATGAGATGAACGTATAGTGTGAGTGTTTGTATATGGATAGCTACAGTAAACTGAACACATGTAAATGGGGGAATGTAATTTTTACTATTAAAAAAGAGAAGAATATAGCAGATCATATGATGGTGATAACAAAATACATAACATAATTGGATTCAATAGTTCCATTACTGCATTACTTCAATACCAAGATCAGTGATTTCGTGAAAATAAGAATGCTGCTTTAAAAACATTATCAGATCAAATAACCTCCCCCCCCCCCAAAAAAAAAAAAAAAAATAATAGGAAAAAAACAACACTCACCTCTGGCTAAAAGACCATCAGTTGACACTCCTTTAGAGTTTAGACATCCCAGACATTTTTCAATATTCTCTATCTGTAAAGAAAAACAAACAGAAAAATATTAATTGTAATAAATTTCAAGTCAGTGAAAGTAAAAAAATATAAAATAGCAACTAAAATTAAAACAAATACAAAATTAAAAAGCAGAAAAAATTAACAAAAATAAACAACCATCCCCTTCCCCTCCCACCCCCCCCCCCCTAAAAAAAAATAAATAAAGTCTCACTTTTACAGAGAAATTATGCATGTATTGGAGAGGTCTGATATGTACATGTATGAGTATGATACATGTACAGTACATCCATATGGGGGAGAGTAGCACAAACATCAAAATTAAATAGAAGAAAAAAAACATCAACAATGACAAAATAAATTGCTAAGAAATATACCCTTCAGAAACATGAGTTCCAGATGAGTGCTAGAAGAGTCTTAAATGTCCCTCTTTGTTGAATAAAAAGAATAAATGACCTTACGTCTCTCTGTCTCAGCAGATAGTAGTTCAGATGTTATACCATAATTAAGGCTTTGCCATAAAAAGTACTAATAAAAAGCTAAAAGAAGAAAAACATGATGGAATCTAAGATTAAATATTTGAAAACTAGACTGTAACGGTAACAAATATTCCCTGCTCACTTGTTCTATATTTTGACGTTAAACAAAGTCTAAAGGTTTGTGTTTACTGGCAGAGACGACAGTAAGAGCTTGCTAAGTTGAACGACTCTCACAAAAAGGCCAACAATAGGCCTGTCATCATCAGCTCAAGATTGCCAAATATCCCGCTATTTCAACTATCCCGATCGCAAATTATCCAGTTAGTTTGCGACTTCATCAGCCCGAAGTTGCAATTAGCGGGATATTTGGTCAGGATAATCATCCCAAGATATATTGGGATAGTTTGCAAAATATCCTACTATTTGGCAAAATATCCCGCTATTTGTCCGGTGCGTCTTCACTATCCCGAAGACTCGCATCTCGAGCTGATGAAGACGCAATTTGTAACTTCGGGATTATTTCCCAAATCAGAAATAGCGGGCTATTTGGCAATCTCGAGCTGATGAGGACAGGCCTATTTTGGAAACTCGCAGACGCTCAGCTGTTTGTTTAATCCTAGCCTATCATATTTTGTTGGTAATAATTGATAAATGACTATTGATTGAAGATAACAGCGATTCAAAACAAAGCGATCACCTACCATCTACTCCCTTGTTGACATGAAATTGATGTCAGGATTCAAATGTCATTACTCATTTTCAGCTGATCAAATAGCCGTTAAAATGAATAACACAATTTGAAAAATAAAAAGCAAAAGGCAAATATTCAAAATAAATTTCTTAACAAAGAATTTTTCCCATATTATGTAAATGGGCAGAGTACCTGACCCAAATGAAAACAAAATATTGGCATTAGTCACTATACATTTTAATTCATTTTAGATGTATTGAAGTAGTATTGGAAATGATAAGTACAAAATAAGACTCACAATGAATAACATTAAACCCATTATGACCCTTAAGATTGAAAAATAATGTATCACATGACTCAAAGCTATCAAGAAGATAAACATGTAATAAAAATCCATGCAGCAGTACCTAGCATAAGAGAACCCTACACACCACGACGACGCACACACACCAAAATGACATCGCATCAAATATCATACATGGACGAGGCTACAGGCATCACACACGAGAGGAAATTATGCAGCTGGGTTATTTATAACGCTTGATGTAATTTCTGCTCTCGGCGACTGACGTTGTTACCCCATTCTACCCATCCCTTACCGGAGATCAATACAGCCTTGCTCAAAGGCTCTCCAATTAATGGTCATGTTTTACTCTGGTAGACCTAAATGTATGTTTACAACACTCTACTCTGGTTCAAATTTATAAACAAAAGTCACTTCATCATATTATTATTATTTACATGTACATATTGTCATTGCATGTTTAGAACTGGATGAAAATATCATCCACAAAACAATGAAAATGTCAAATTTCCTTGTTAAAAATATCCCTGAAACATTGACACAAGACTATGTGGCTATATAATGGAGTACCGGTAAGCAAAACGTACTTAGCCTTCAACCTTTTAGTTAATTCATGCAAGGTTAATATGTATACAGTGTAAACTCAAATCAGGTGTATGGATGCCTGAAGGTTACTTGGTTTATTAACAACAAGAATTATATATGAATAAATTGTAATTGGAAAAGATTCTGATTTAAAAGCTTGTTCATATATTGTTTGTAGCAAGTTAGAAGGGTATTAAGACTGTGTAAAATGTATACTTCCAACCTTCCTTGCCTCTTAGCCAACCATATATGTGAATAAAATAAGGGGATAAAAACATATGAAATACAATTATTGTAATAGTCCTGGTATGATTGTATTAATAATTAGTCTATTTAAAGATGATTGCATTTGTCCTTGTTCAATTAGAACTTGTTGTTCACCTATATCTGTGTTAGTTAGTGCTACACCACAGCACTCATTTAAAATCAATAATACTGCTGCCATATGATTCCAAACAATAATACAGTAATTAACAAGGTTGGGCTTAGAGAGAGATACCATAACACAGAACGGACTTTAGATCAATAATACAATATAACAACTCATCTCTTTATTTGTCACATTTATACTCCTAGAGCTGATAGAATTATTGATTTTCTTCACCCTCATTTTATTAGTGAACAGGTGCATTTTGTTTTTACAGATGTCAATTTGCAGAAAATATTCACCTTTTATATTACACACCATTAGAGGCTCAAACACATTGTATCTGCTCACAATAAATCACAGTATCATTTATTAAAAAGTGTCCACAACAAAGCTTTGATCTCAAATTTTTGCAATAGCAAACATAATATATACATGTTTGGATGGTTGATGGTTGATTATTGTTCTATCTGACCGCTACAGAAGCAAATGTCATATAAAACCACCATATCTCCAACAGAGAGTATGGTTGATTGGAAACTAATCTGAACAGGTGAATGTCACAATTACGACATGAAGAATACAGGAAGAAAATATGTTGTTCAATCTTCCTTTTCCCAATCATCCCTGTAGAGTGACACTTCTACTTCATTTAGTCTTTTCCACCTCCATTTCCCTTTTCTCCTTCTATATCCCCTTTTCCCCCTTTCCTCTCTCTCTCTCTCTCTGTCTCTCTCTACTTCTTTCTCTCTCTCTCTCTCTCTCTCTCATTGTTTCTTTGGCACTTTATTTTTATTTTTAGTTTTTTTTCTGCAAGCTCTGTGTGCAAGAGTTATCATTATAATTCTTTATGTTAATTGTCCTATTTTAATCCCTTGTTTTCCACCTAAGCCCTGTTCTTAACACCTCTCTCTAAACTCTAAAGATGTATCTTGACCCCCATCCCCTCCCCCCCCCCTTTTTTTTTCTCTCTCTCTCTCTCTCTCTCTCATTTTTCTATATATTATATCTTTGTGTGTCATTTTCTTTCTCTATTTTTGTCTGTTTAGCCATCTCTGGTAAGTTCCACTGTCTCTGTGAAGCTACATTGTGTATGTCTAGATAGTTTATTCCTCAGCACTATACATCCTGACTTATGGATCCTGCTGAGTATCGTCGTAGAAGAAGCAGAAGTACATTTAACTCCCTCCCTCCCTCTCATTGTTTCTTTGGCACTTGATTTGTACATGTTTGTTCTGCTGCCAGAGTTACTGCTCTAATCATGTGTGTTAATTGTTCCATGTTATTCCCTTGTTTTCCACCTAGGGCTATTCTTATCACCTTTCTTTAAATGTATCTTGATCCCTTCTCTCTCTCTCTCTCTCTCTCTCTCTCTCTCTCTCTCTCTCTCTCTTTCTCTCTCTCTCTTATATCCTTTCTCTTTATCTCTCTCTCTCTCTCTCTCTCCCTCTCTCTCGATCTCTCTATTATCTCCTTTATATATCTCTCTCTCCCTCTGTCACTATATCTCTCAATATGTATAGTATGCGTTTTTCTCTCTAACTCTCATTTTCCATTTTGTTCTGACAATATCGCCTTCTTTCTCTCTCTCTCTCTCTCTCTCTTTTTCTCTCTCTCTATCTCTCTATCCATAAGATCTATATCTGACATTAATCCAGAATCTCTGCCATTACATCCCTAGGCTTTTACAGATAATATGCACATTTTGTAATCTACTACTACATTACCTCCACGATCATTCACTGGATTACACCAAACTCCTCATGCTCTGCATACATTCCTTCTTGTGCCATGTTATATAAATTCCAATAATATATTCCAGTTATATATTCCAGCTTCATATATTCCAGTTATATATTCCTCCAAGCTACAAGGCATGTTTCCAAGGTCCAGAATACATGTGTAAGCTTGATGTTAGGTGGAGAGTATAAAGCTCTGATCTGGTGTACACAATCAATTGATCTGTTGATGATGTGTGTACACACATGCCTCCAGGACTAATCTACTACCAGTTCAAACTGTGAACTAGTCTCCTATCAAGGCTCACGTAGAGGTCAGTGCATGGAGGTGTCTTGTCCGTCATCAAGCGGTTTGACCACTTGACTGGGGATGCAAAGTTCATGGGTGCGCAGCTCTGATGAAGTACCTTTTAACCAAGGCATTCTATCTACATTGCTTCTCTTCATCCAGGTTTTAAATGGAACCTGGTAGGATTTATTTTTAGTGACATTGTGACAAGAATACTCCCACGTGGAGTGGAAGCCACTGTACATGTAAGTGCAGAACAATAATTAAATAAAACGACTGGGATAATAATACAATACAGGGTGCTTAGATTAGCTACTTAAAGTGGATATGTTTTTTTTTTTTAAAGAGTTTTCATTATTACTTTAATAGGAAACCCTTATCACCTCACCTAGAGTTTTCCTGCACAGCTTTACAGAATATTTGTAAGACGTGAGCACTTTGTTTATTTGTTGGTTTATTTGTAATTTTTTGTTTTGTTTAATATGTAATTGTATTTTGTTTGTTATAATATAGTGCTTAGAGACTTTGGTAGTAAGCGCTTCATAAGCACCATTTTTATTATTTTCAATATCAATATCATTTGTATTAATATGCTTGATTGAGGCTAGGTCTAGCCTCCCTCTGGGATCCTAACGATGAAGTTCATTCTCAAGTCACGGCACGTGGAGGGGTGGTATCAGATTACTATACCATGTGTCAATTATTGGTCGGGAGAGAGAGACTGGTAGAAATGAGAATATGACTGGAAATTAATGATATCCTCTCTAGTTGGGGAAAATTATCTAAATCTATGCCTGTATAAAACGAGGTCAGTTTGTCTTGATTATATTTCTTTCATATGTTGTTCGAGATGGTTTCATTTCTATCATACATCCCTTTTCACAGGGTCGGGGGGGGGGGGAGGGGTTAGACCTTGATTATTCACATTTCTTTCTTTGCTCTTTGCTCCCCTTCCCTCCCCTCCCCCCTCCCCCTCCCCCCTCTTCCTCCCCTCCCCCTCCCCTCTCCCCCTCCTCCTACTATTTCTACTTGTGTTCTTCTTTCCCCTCTTCTCCTTCTCTCAATCCCCTTCCCGGGCTCTTCTTCTCCTCCTCCCTCCCTCATCTTCCTTCATATTATTGTTTGTGTGGTCCTCCTTTGGCTAACAAACCATCTTCTTCATCCACATCTTCCCAAGCATAAGAAGGAATAATAAGGAGGTCCTTTCAAGCTAGAGAGGTACAAAGAGGTAAGAGGCACGCGACCCGCGAGGTCCAGTTAATGAGAAAACAGCATCTCTCAATGCACTGGTGAGGAGGGGGGCTTGACGAGGCGTATTCCGCTGAGAAAGTTCTGTCACCATTGGTTTTAAATGGGACCCCAAGCTGAGAGAATACCACAAATTTAATACAACTTTTTACAAGATTGAGGAGGAGGAGGGGGGGGGGGGGTATTGGCTAGGGCTCTATATCACCATTTGTGTTCTGTCACCATTGGTTTGAAATTGGACCCCTGACTGAGACAAAAGTGCTGTCCCTCTTTGGACTTCAAAGATAAAGATTGTTCACACTTCTCTATACCAGATTTCAGAAATGTATCTTCTTTCAAAACTTTGTTAGAACTTTGTTAGGATGCGTTCTACCTAATCTAATGATTTCTACAACAAAATGTAAAACTGAATTTCAAATATAGGGGCCATGCACACTGAGAGATAAACAGATAATTGTTTGTTTTGTTTGTTGCACTTTTTTAACCCCCCCCCCCCCCTCCCCCTCCCCCCTCCCCTTCCCCCCTCCCCCCCCCCCCCAACAACAAAAAGTCCCTCTCGTCATTCATTAAACAAAAGGTTAATATGTGGTTCACCAGGTAATTTCTTAACAGGATTTACCAAAACATTTTCAACAAGAAAAAAAATCAACAACAACAACAACAAACAAACGCAACAAGAAAAGTACTTCATTTAAACACCTACGGTAATGGTAAAAAGGTTAGAATAAGAGTTTGCAATGATGTTGTTTATACCAATCTAGCAATAGGCACTGGAAACATATTCTTTTCTGTCAGTCTCACTCTACTCCTTCAAACCATAAGGACCATCTAGTTTCCTAATAGGCTCACAGCATACATCAAGCCTCTACTCTAATTTCTCTGGAATTTCCGAACCACAGTCAAGGGGCCCTCCCTCAAACCCACGCCTGATTGGCCGGTAAGAATCAAACCCAGCGCACAATGCCAACCCTGTGTAAGATGACAGGTCATGTTTTCAAAAGAAAGTGGATTCCTGGGTTTTCTGGGATTAAAGATGATGGGTCCATCACAAATTGTCTCTTTTTATTCTTGTGATGTGAAACAGGAATTATCAGAAGTGAAAATAGCCTCTTTTTTAGCAAAGGTTAAGGAATGAATGTACAAGAAGATAGTAACATTTCAAAGGCTTTTATTACTTTGTTCTTATCATGAGGGGGACTCCTCATTCACATTTCCTCAATTCATGACTTTACAGCGAACTTAAAAATGAACAATTAACCCCAGTTTTCATTAGTGTGTCTCTTTCTATACCTCCTTAGACTCTCAGCCTTGCTCTTGACCCCCCCCCCCCTTATCCTCTTTCTTTCTTTTTTAGTTTCTCTATCTTTCATCCTCCATTCTAACTCTCTCTCATTTTCTCTATATCTATCTTCCTCTCACTCTATTCTCATATCAATTTCCATCATTCATCTATCTCTCTGCACCATTAATCTTTAATGCAGTTTATTCATAATTAATAGGAAAACAGATTTCAAAATGCACACTAACACAAATTAGAACATTAAAAAAAAAAACTATGCAAGAGTTGAATATTTATGGCAGGGACTGTCACAACAGCAAGGGTGAAATTATGACTCCAGATAGACAATGAAATTTGTCACAAAATCTCTGAATGCCGATAATAATCTATAGCTATAAACATGAAATATTCATTGACTGTGATATCAACAATGAGACCAGTCTGTTTGGAGTGGGGGCACCAGTGGTGTCCCAAGTGGATTGCCGCCCTCTGGTGGTCAGTGTATGCTCAACCTTGATATGCTGTGGGCTTGAATATCTGATCAATGGTTGGCAATCAGTATGATATGCTAACAGATAAAGACACCTAGGGATATTTACTATAAATGTCAGGCAGAAAAAATAGGTTACTTATATATCATTATCATTTATGCTTAATAATTAAATAGTAATGAGTTAGATGCTGCTTGTAAGTATCTGCTTACATGGTGATGTAGATAAACAAAAGGCTTGCGTTCTCAAGAAAAAGTCCTTTTCAGGACTCCCCAATTCTCCCCCTCTCTCACATGGTGCAACCACAAGCCTTTTGTATAGTAATAAGTTAGTGCAAAAAGAAAAGTGAACAGAACTGAAATGTCTTTGAGAGAGGATCTTACCATCTGACTAGTAGTCCTAGGTGAAGGGTTGATCCCAGCGACTTTCTCATTAGCTGCGGGGGAAAGACAAAATGATCAAATTAAAACATTAAAACATTGAAGCAAAATAGCCTATAGATAATGCACTCCATCTCAATACACAAGAATGTCCAACATTCCAAGAATCAATTACTCTGCAGCATGAAACTGTCATTATAAATCTGAACCACTTACGCAAACTTCAGGCACTTGAATATTCAGTTTCTAGTTTTAAGTACACAGAGCAACATCATATACATGTATATTTTCTTGGATGATCTGTCCCCTTTAAAGGCATTGTTTAACAATGCAATATCTGAGATGCATGGCCCTACGTGTTATCTGTGTCTATGATATGGTGTAATATTGAAGCACTAAAACAAGTTGCGCTCGAAAATTGTTATAAAGTGCTTCAAAAAAGTAAAAATCTTTGAGTGACCTGTTTTACAATACTCATCCCCCCCCCCCTCCCCAAATAGACTGTAGTGTTATAAATACTACATTACAAAAACGATTTTTGAAATTTTGAATTCCATTCATAAATATCTTAATAATCAAACGAGAGATCGGATTGTAAAAGTCATGGGATTCCTAACTGACCTAAAGGTTTATAATTATGATTGCAGCTTGAGCTAAATCCAGGATTTTGTTTCAGAATGTGAGGCAAAGATACCCAATCCCTTTAAAGACATTAGAGGATTGATGATAGCTGATGCATCATTGCCTCGATCATGAGCAACTTGGAAAGATTGATTGTCTTCCTCCATAGGAAGAGGCTTCTTTCCTTCTTCCAGGGTGATAAAATAAGAGGGTAAGGAGAGGTAGAAAATCTGGATAGAGAACATTTATCTTTTATCAGCAACCTGTGATCAGATATCCGAGGGTATTCCTGCAATGATTGACTTATCAATCCAAGTGAAATTGATTTTCCCTAGAATTTGATCAACTCAAGACAAGGGGGAATTCATATTAGCATTTCAATATAACATTGTACGGGTTATAAGTCTAGAGATAAAGACTATGATTTGCCACTCAAATGATATCCCTCCTCTTCACTGAGCCTCTGATGTAGTTACCAAAGGCCTCTATAATACTGTTTAAAAATGTCAATAACTATGGCAGTTTATATGCAGGTCATAAATACCAGTTCATGATTAATTGCATACATTACCTAGTCTTAAAAAACAGAAATATATTTTTATGACAAGGTTTTTATTTAGAAAATATTAGTTTATTGTTGACTATCGTTCATTGCTTCTTGACACCCAAGGCATGCCAGCAAATTTCTTGATTAGCTCTTGTAAAAACTCATGTTTGACAAGAAGTGAAGGCACGCACTTTGTACATCATCCAAACCCCATCAGTTTTAAAAGCGGTACGCCCAAATGTATAGCTGTTATTTTTAACATTTGTTATACTTTTGCAAATTTCGCAAATTGTTGTTAGGTCACAAATTTAAATATTCTCAAAAAGGAGTTGTGCAAACGTGAATTGGCAGTATATTTGTCAGAGTCATCTGGGGGTGTTTCATAAAGACTGAAATGGACTTTAAGTTGGAATTAACTATATCAGGCCTTTCATGCAACTTGTTTGCTCTATCCATTGGTCTCTCATGTGATCTTTAGATAATATTTTTTCCTTTAATAATGAACTATCAAAAGATGTAAGTTCTGTAGAATTGTGACCACGGTTTGTATGTCCATTGAGAGACCAATACCAGTAAATGGTGAGAGCAAACAGTGGCATGAACAGCCTGCCATATAGTTAAGTCCAACTTAAAGTCAATCTTAGTCTTTGTGAAACACTCCCCAGAACTTGTATCTGGAGGCGGAAATTTTGGCTAATTTTGAATAAATGGTATTTGGTGGTAACTTACTGACGGCATCAATGACATGGGATAGTAGAACTCCATTGGCGATATCAACCTGAAGATCAGCGATAACGTTGGTGTTCCCTGCCTTCTCTAAGAAGTGATTCGCCCCAATCAGTGTAGATCTAGATGAAGAAGAAGAAGAAGAAGAAATATGGTTAGAAATTAGACGTGGAGTACAACAAGCAAGTGGGAAAAGCTATCAAGATATTGCACATGTAGGTGGTAATTTTTAACCTGAAGAATTAAAAAAACGTTTTTAGAAGTCCATTTTAACAGTTTAGTTTTGAAAGAAGAATGAATTAAATGACCAACAGACAAGGGGTTTTTAGATAATGGAGAAATAGCATTTTTATACCGGGGCAGGTGCTAATATGTATATAATAAGGTTTTGACACTCAAGAAACGAAACACATTAAAAAAATAATAATATGACTCATGATGAGCAACATTTTACTTTTTGCTCCATACCAAGTTTTCTTGTTTCTCTCTCTCTCTCTCTCTCTCTCATCTCTCTCTCTCTCTCTGTCTCTCTCTCTCTCACTCTTTCTCTCTCTCTCTCTCTCTCTCTCTCTCTCTCTATATATATATATAATATCATTTCATTTATAGGCCTATTGACACCTCTTTCAAACTTTGTTTTCATTCAAACTCTCAGATAGTCCTCCCCCCTCCACCCCCCCCTCCCTCATTTGTGTTTCACACTTCTCCTGCACCGCTGAATAGCATACAAGATCAATGGTGCTTTATAAATGCTGAAGTAGTATCTCTCTCTCTCTCTCTCTCTCTCTCTCTCTCTCTCTCTCTTTCATTCACTTATTTTTTAAGTTCATGTCCTCCATTTCAGTGTCTATCTATCTCCATATATCAAGCTATCTCTCAAGCTGCTAAGTAACTCAAGAGTACTCATCACTAACAGGTCTCCAGGGATACTTCAAAGGATAGATTTATTGTTTGTACATCCAATTCACCCTAGATACGCTCTTACCCATATGTTACTTTTCATTTAATTGTATACAACTCAATTTATCTATCCCCTTATCCACATAGAGCTACAAGGGCATAAGCTCTAGATGCAGAATGTTGTGAGCTAACACCCTTCTCGCACTCTAACTGGCATTACCCTTTTTTTGTTTATCTAGAGTCACAAATGAAACAGCTGAGAAACACCAAAACTTGGTTCATAAATGTGTCTCCTTCTTCTCAATCATCTCCTTTCTCATGATTTATATTATATTAAACTCATCATTTACATCCTGACTTTCAGCAGTTGGTCTGTTTGGAGCCAGAAGGGCATTAGCAATATACTTTTACACACAGTTAGCACCCTTCTGGTTCTTCACAAGCATTATCATCTATGTGTATCTGAAGCTATGTCTTTCACTGCTGGTTACGAAGGAGTTCTCTCTCGCTCTCCATTAACTTGTATCATTCTCATCAGCATGTTCCTTTCATACATTTATTGGTTTTTCGGCTCTTAAATCTATTTCAATCTATTTCAATATGCTGAGAACAAGAAGGTCATTAGCCCATACACTTTAACACAGAGCCAATGCCTTGCTGGCTCTGAACACACGTTATCATTTGTATCTAAAGATATGTTACAAACTGCTTGGCTACGGTGAAGCTCAGTCCATCAAATTGTCTTCTTGCTGGCTGCCGGGGGTAGGAAATGAAATATTGATCTGTGCTGGTTGTTTGTTTAGCACTTTGGTCGTGACAATGAAAAGAGTGATAATTTATGGACCTGCCCTGCCCTGCCTTCAAGATCAGCTGATGAAAGAAGGCTCCTCATACAAACACTATGTTTCAATTTGTCAATGGGGAGATGGATATTTCTATCCAAGGCTCTTCTCTACAATTCATGGTTAACCCTTTTGATTCTTGACGATGATTTAATCCATCCAAATTTTAATAATGTTGATAATCATCATTGAATATGAGATGAGCTCTGGTTTCTTCTTGAAACTAAAAAAGGGGTCATGAATTGAAAGTTCAATATCATCGCTCAATGTTTATACATGTATTAAAAAGATAATATGAAAAAATGCATTGCATTTGAAAAGAATTTCAATAGTTATTTCTAGTGATGAATTAGTGAAAACATAATTAGGATTAAATATATTTAAATATCAAACAACTTACAACTAAAAAAAATATATATATTTTTAAAATTAACATATGGCTAGTGATGCATTTTGTAAATAAGTTTATTTAAGGTAACGCTTGGAAATGTTTATTTCCATCGCTAAAAAACATAGTTTCAGATAATATGTGATTGGGTGTTCTGAATCAAACTCTACAATAGCATCAGTTAATTAAAGAACTTACTGCAAATAAAATTAGTAAATATAGTAAAACCAGTCAATCTTCTTTTCTCATCTCCCCTCATATGAACCGTTAACATTACATCCATCTATGAAGGATCAATCCATATTCATTGATCAATTAATATCTTGGTTAGGTACTCATCCACCCTACAAAGTCAACTTCACTTTCATACTAAGTGTTTGCATGAAGCACACAATTTGGTCTGCTTGTATCCACATTTGAGGCTATTTGGGAGAAAAATAACTCCTGAGTAAGAAGACAAATATTGGATTTGGAGCAAGCTGTACCATGAATAAGTTCCATCGTTTTTGGTTCATCTTCTTTTTTAATAGTAATTATTTTCACCCAATTTCTCTTGTTTTTCTCATGATTCCTCCCTTATATAGCAATGCTTTGGTTTTCACATTTTCCTCCTCTTTCTCATGTCAGGTTTGTCCAAGAGAGATTTTTTCTTTTTTTTTCCTATTACATGTAGTTTATAATAATTTACTGAAGCTGCAGAAAGTGCTAACCACTTAAAGAAAATTCACCATAAACTAAGGGAGAATGTCACAATTAACAGAACTTGTAGAAACATTAAGCTAAAGTCCTCTTCTGTGTGTTGTTTATAATGCAAACTGTAATATCTGCCATTTTCCTCACTTCTGCTACAAAACAGATGTTTGCAAACAAACTCTGAAACAATGAGAGAGAAAATTGTCTCTGGTACAAAAGAAAAAAGTTGATGAAGCAAAGCAAAATGATTTTGAAAAATGCATGTCAGTTCCAAGGCACCTTCGCAGGATGGGTGGTGGGGGGAGGGGGGAGGGGAGCTTTTCACATCAGGTTGAATGTACACCTTTCAAAATAAAATAAATGCAACAACTCAACAGTTGTTTACATTTCTCCAGTCTCCAACAAATAAAGTAAAGAGAAAGATAGGGGCCCTGGGCAGGGGATTTCAAATGAAGTCTCACCAGGAAATGAAAGAGATCAACTAGCTTGGAATGAAATCCAGGTGTGATGGAGAAGATGCGATCCCGCTAAAGGTCATGGTTTAAATTTGTCAAGGGGATTCAAGTCTGTCTAATGCTGCCCTCGAGGCAATCAAATCTTTGCTGAAGTTTACTGAGAGAGGATAACTGGTTCAGTGGCTGTACCTCAGGTGTCTTTGAACCAGAAGATTCAAGGTTCAAAAATCAATCCAGACTGTTGCGCTTGTTAACAAGCTTCAATATTGAGTTGGTTGGATTTTTGTATTATTTCCAGTGCGTTTAATATCAGGGTATTCCAATGCATGCTCTTCAAATTGTCAATACAAAATCATCTGTTAGGATCCTGGTAGAGCAAGTTCATCACTCTCATTCTCAGAAGACACACTTTATAGAGGTACTGTAGTTAACACACTGTTTCGGCAATCATCCACCTCTCCAAACTCCAAACACAATTTTCTGAAAGATTCTTCTTCAAAAAGCAGGATCCATTGCAATACTGGTCTTTCAGATCACTAAACCATCTATATTATCCTGCTCCTGTAGGGGCATATCCATATTCTAAGCAAGTTCACAAGGCATATAGGCAAAATTGCTTGAAAAATACTTGTAAGAATTCAAAACTTCCAGATGTCTCAAGCTGAGTGAGTTGGTTGGCAGAGAAGAACTGTTCTTACTCAATGTGAATGCTTTGATGATCCTACACTATAAACACAGAACCTTTGACATCAAGCCTGCAATACCTGAATCCTAATAAATCATAAGTCAAACATTTTGTAGTAGGGCCTATCTATTATTGTAGAGAATATCTAGGAGCCTACACACTTGTATATTACAGGTCCAACCACTTTGACATGCCCATACTCTATCTTGACATGGTCTTTACATTTAGTCAAGGAGAACTGGACAAGAGTATTTGACAATGTCTATGTTTGTCCATATAAACAAATCTTCTTTGTTTCCATCAGGTTAATCACAGATAAGCCATTGATGCTGTGATGACACAACACAAGATTGTTGACCAAGGAGCTTGGGATATACCCTCATAAGTTCAAGTCTATAAGTCCCTTTATCAGTAGGACTTAGACCATGCTTAGACTCACTTGAGTATCCCTTGTTCATAGGACAAGGGCAGATCCTGTCCCTATTGTTAGCAACCTGTTTGATCTGTGGTGATTAGACTATGTGTGAAAGCTGGGGAAGAGGGGGGGGGGGGGGGTCAAGAAGTTGCTTACTTACAAGCATACACATGAATTTATAGTAGTCGGGTAAAACAAACCATCAAAACCAAACCAAGGTGCTACATTAATGTAACCTCACTAAATCTGCATTGAGAAAATCATACTTTTACCAGATAAAATCCCCACAAACAGAAAATGAAACATTGTTGAAATGCATTCATAATTTGCATATAGATATGTACTCCTTTGTTTAGAAAACTATTGTACTGTTTGAAATATAAGGTCTACCATTTTACCATTGATATCATTTTCTTCCAAGAAACCACATTACAGGCATTAGAATGAAAGAAAAGGGTAAACTCAAAGTTGTTGTTTTTTGTATTCTTTGTTTTTGCTGAACATACTTTTCTTAGCATCATAACTCCAAAGTGTCAATGACTGACTCATCTTGTACAATACACTTGCTTTAAAAGGTATTAACTTGGTTAAATCACACTAACAATAAAAGGAGGCTTTACAAAGTCACAAATCCTTTTGTTGACAAACACTTGACACAATGAGGTTATCTAGTCCAATGGATGAGAATCAATACCACAAGCACTTGACATGGTTAGGTCAAAGTCACGTTCATACTGTACTTTAATCCCACACCTTCTTCTTAACCCTGTACTGAATAGATAATCCAGTCTAGTCATTTTATATTACTATGGCCTTGTTCACACTTTGTGAATCATCTATTGAGATCAAGACGGGCATTAACTTAAAAAACAGAGCTATTGTCCTTCTGGCTCTTTCAAGATAATATCTAAAAATGTAGCTAAAATAAAGTTTGGATTCATCTTTTCACTTCATTTTGTCTATGTATTTGTTATTTAAAAGAGAGACATCTTTTTTTAAAAGATGGTGTCAACATGTAGTAATGTATAGTCTGTTGAGAGCCAGAAGGGCATTAACTCTGTGTATAAGAGTTGACACCCTTCTGGTTCCAAACACAAAATATGTGTTTCTTCACAAAATGCAAAACTTAAATCACCTTTTAAATATGTAAAGAGAGAGAGAGAGAGAGAGAGAGAGATACATACAGACAGCCAGAAAGATAGACAGACAGAGATAGAGAGTGAGAGGGAGAATTCAAAACAGTACTGGACTGTATTGCAGATTGATATCTCAGGCTTGACATTTAATGGGTTGAAAATAACATTAACACGGACTGGGTTCACACATCTCTTTAAAAATGCATGTACTTGTAATGTTAACACATGCTTCTCTTCACAGTATTGGTTTGTATGAACACTCCTACGGGTGATCAATACACTGGGGCTGGTAGGTTAAGTGCTTTAACATATTCAGGTCATCAGTCAGTATAGGGAATATAAGAGGGGAGAGGTTTGCAAGAAAATAAAGACCTGTAATGAAAGGATGAATGCGTAGGGAAGGAATATACAGGTGATCTAGAGTCCATTTCTGAGAATTTTCAGAAGTATATGACTTGGTTTCATTTCAGAGTAGTAATTATTTATAGAATATTAAATATTAATGACTTCATTACTTATTCCACCTCTATCTTGCTCGCTTTTCTCTCCCTCCCCTCCCTCTCCCCCTAAATGTTGCATGAATGTCTGTTTAAATCTGGTTATGTATGGAAGCAAATAAATGATTACTTGAACATAACTTATTCAATATCTCTGATTATTAATTAGTCAGCCACTATCCTTTTCTTACTTTGATTTAAATGAAAGAGTCTATCCATCGTTTAAAACTTTATCTACTTCATCACTTTCATTTAACACAACCAAAGTCCCTCAGACAAAAAAGGAAATACATGGGTTCCTGCCATCCCCTGAACCAATCCTCCTCATCCAACTCGCTTAAATCATTAAAATTTAATGACATACCACCATCCCAACTCCAATGAAAGTACAAAGACCGGGGAACACCTACTCACTGTGACTCACGCCAAATTATTATCCCAACATGCAAAGAATTTGAACAATACCGCAAACAGACAAACCACCACCACCCCTCTCTCAATCAAAAACCCCCAGACCAGCTTATTGCTAGGTCTGGCAATTATCCTATTATTCATGAGCCAACCACAATGGAGGTGAATTAGTCTACGAATTTGCCAAATTTCACACCCCTACGAGCCCTTTCATCCTGATCGCCATGGAAACGAGCATATTGTCCTCCGGTTTATGAATGAGGATGGAGAGTGGAGGTGGTGTGTGGAATATTAGTGATGTCTGGCTGGACATTTTGATAAATGAACGACTGATGTTTGATGTCTGCGTTATTGGCTGCAGAGCTTGATAAATGCTTGTGAGTAAAAGGTAGGGGGTTTAATTGTTGAAGGCAATGCCCGAGCATTTGTGAAAGTCAAGGGGGGTCCGATATTTTATTTGCATTATTCATTATTATTATGATTACTGACAGGTTCACTGGTGTGGGAGCACTTGTGAAGAGGTGTCGTGGTGTAGTGGGACAGCGTTGGACTGTGAATCACATGGTGTGCAGTGCGATTCCCCGCTTTGGCAAGACATTAATCCACACATGCCACTCTCCACCCAGGTTATGTAATTTGATATCAAGTAGAAAGAAGTTCCTTGAATGCTTTTGAGCACCTTTGAGCACATATTAGCTAGGTTAAAGCCAGTTTATTAATATGATTGTAGTTGTTATTGTTATTGTTGGTGTTATTATTATTTGTCCATTGCAGCCTACTCCCCTTTGATAGCATGGATAAATTATATTTGCTATAATTAGCAAGCATCATATACAACTTGTTAATGTACTTGTGACATCTCATGAGACTACATTGTAATAACACTTTGTTATGTATGTGAGAGTAGATGAATTACTTATGAATCTGTCAATCATTCCAAAAATGTTATAGATGAACAATGTATATGTGTATTACATGTTTTAACAAGGATGGCGTATAGAGGAGTAATTAAAAAAAAATATTCTACCAAGTTGCTTCTCATAACCATCAGGACTAATATTCATTACATATCTATGGATATGCATTGCCAAAGCTATTACATGTCAGGTATTTTCAAAGCTAAATATATAGCTTTAATATAAATGCACTTTTGTGTTGTTAAAAGTAATAAAATCCATTACCTAACTAAAGGCTTTTCATCCTTCTATTTTGAAGGATATTTAGGCCGGTAACCTTGGCAGTGAGAAAGAATAATGATTTTAATGATTCTGATTCCTGAATTATGAAGGAACTCCTAAAGTGCCATGCATCACCTTATTGCTAAGAGCTAACAATCAATCAATCAATCTATCAAGCATCTTTATTGCTTCGGTACACATTGGAGAATACTACATCATGCAAGCCTGCATGGGCGACGATGGAAGAATGTCTTATCAGTTACATTCTTTGAGGCAATTCCAAATTTTCTAATGTTAAAGAGATACAAACCTCAGAAACTTTACTGGACCATTCACATAAAACAGAATACATTTCTACCTCTCTCTCCTCCCCAATCTTCCTCTCTCCATTTCCCTTTTAATCTGTATTACTTTCCCTCTTTCTTTCTCTCTCTCTCTCTCTTGCTTTCTGAACTGTACTATGCTCCCTTCCCCCGACTCGGTCTCTTGATCTCTTTCTCTCTCCTTTCTCCTCTCTCTCGATCCATCTCCCCCCCCCCCCTTGATCTTCAATGCTTTTGTGTTGCCATATCCTCCCCAACAAATTAAATAAGTGTGAGCACCAATAAGGGCATTACATATCTACATGTTAAGCTGTTTTAAAAAAAGAATTACGCAACTCTACACCGCAAATGTGTTGTGTAAAGTTGTGTAATTTTGTTGTACACCACTACAAAACCCCTGAGTAAGGAGTGAACCACCCAATGTTGTGTAAAGTTGTTACATGAAGTAACACATTTGCAGTGTATTACAGGATATGGGCGAACACCTCTCAACATATGATACATTAAACAGTGCATATATACCATTCTCCATACTCTCATCCCAACATCTTCTCCTTCCCTATCATACTACCATGATCATCATCCTCTACCTTAGAGACCAAGGTATGATTGCGGCCATATGGTCTTGTTTACATACGCCTCAAGTATATTGGTAAAAAGGGACTACTCTTTGATGGGGGCATTGACAACCACAGCACATCATATCACCTGCTAAGAGTCATAAGGGCGTTAACTCTGTGATGATTGGTATGAGGTAACACCCCTCTGGCTCTGGGAGGGTGGTGTATGAGTTATGGCTTGTTTGGAATCCCTTGTCTATGACTAAGAGAGATAAAGATTGACGAGGATCTTGGGATCTGCAGCTGATGAGAAGAAGTCATCGCATCTAAGAATCGCCCACGGCTTGGACATTGATTTCAAAGTTTAAACATGCAGTAATAGTTTATAATCCTAAAATAAACTGTGATGAAATACACAAATGAGAATTATGCTACTTCAAAGGTGATTACAAAGGAATATTCCAATGTAGAAATGCAAAAATGAGGGGAAAAGGAATGAAGAAATGAAAGAACACATATACTAAGTGGAAACAAATTAAAAGAAAAAAGAAAAGAATGATAAACTTAAAAATAGAGAGTTTTAGGCAAGACATGTGAAAGGGAGAGCTACAGTTAGATGTGACTGAGGGAAATATATGGAGAAGAGAGAGATCCAAAAGAGAATTATATGAGAACGAGAGGGACAGAGAGAGAGAGAGAGAGAGAGGGGGAGACAGAGAGACAGAAAGAGATAGAGAGACAGAGACAGAGACAGAGAGACCAGAGGGAGAGGGGGAGTGAGAGGGAGATAAATAGCTAGGGTTTGAGATGAAGTTGTCAGCACTTGAATCCTTAAATCTTTTGTTTATGTCTTGAAATTGGAATCTAAATCCCCTATTTTAGAGCTTGTGATGACAAGGATCAATGCTGGTGCAAATAGACACATTTGACCTGCGACGACGAATGTACATATTCAAACTCGCTTCATAGGGATTTAATCAGCAGTACATGCACATGTATATATCAATGATTTCATTAAAACCTCTGCAATTAAAACCTAATACAAAAATAGCAATACAGTCTTCTAGCCTTCAGACTACCAGGATCCATTGCATAGCTATATCCTAGATAGTGCTGTAACATCACGGATATCTCCAATTCCGTTTAACCGCCAGTCAAAAACCGGACGGTTTTCGGTTAAACGATTTATTAAAAAAAAAAAAAAAAAAAAAAAACGATTTTTTTTTTTTTTTTTTTTTTTTTTTTTTTTTTTTTTTTTTTTCCCCCACCGACTCTGTCGGCAGCAAGCCAGGTCCGTGTGAAAAAGCGGGAAGGAATTTCATTTGTGCTTGTGAACTTGTCAAAAATAATAGTAACAATGTCGATTTTAGAGGAATGTGTAAGATCATTAATGTAAAGTAAAAACAGTAGAGGACCTAGGATAGAACCTTGTGGTAGGCCATGTGTTAAAGTTGGGTGAATTATTATTATAAACTACATATTGAGATCTATTACAAAGATTACTTTCAAACCAAGATGACAGACAAATTGGAGTGTTGTTCTAGTTTCAGAGTGGTGAGTCAACACACAGATTACTGAGCTGGGAGACATTGCCAGGCATAGTGCCAGGTGTAGGGGCATAAATCGAAACTTAAAACAAATATATTAAAAAAAAATATTTTAAAAAAAAAATTTAAAAAAAAAAAAAAAAAAAAAAAAAAAAAAAAAAACGGGTAAACGAAACCGTCCAATTGAAAACGGAATCCGCCATGGGCGGTCGGATACCGGACGGTTAAACGTGTGACTACAGCACTAATCCTAGACTCTGTGTATCAACCACCAAATATCTAGGATTTAAGTAATGATTATCACTAATTATCATTACTGTGTGTGGGGTACAGTTGAATTGATAATAAGTCAACCTCTTCCATTCCAAAGATGATGAATCCCACCCTCAACTATCAAAAGTGGTTTTTATAATTAGACCATGGACCTACTACTTTTGGACAATTAAGAAGCTCAATTTACTTCCAGGAACAGAATCAAGAGCATGTATGATCGCAAAGATTGTTTCCAGGGGGGGGGTGGGATGTATGCCTATATTTATCTGGCCCGGAAACAGTAAGTTCAGTAGCCAACATTGAACTTGAACTCTTGAAAGTTCAATTTGGATATATATCATCTGTTCAGAGCCAGAAGGACATTAACTCTGTGTCCAGTACACCCCTTCTGGCTTCAAAAAGACAATATAAAGGCACGATAGGTGTGAAACAAGCACAACATTTTAAGACATTTTTTTTTAAAACATGCTAAAAAAAGCTGCCTTCAAGCACCATATCATCATCCTATTTGCAGATGACCCTTGCAATGGCATCAGATTCCATGGTGGGGGTAGGTTGAAAGTACCCTAGTTAATCCCACTAGCACCCCTAATATAGGGGTGGATTAAGTCCCTTATATCAGATTACATGAGTTTCTCTATCAGAGTCCAGTAGAGTTTGCACTGCACTTGAACGGATAAGCCAATTGGGTGATATGCGATCCGTGGTGAATAAAAGGCAATACCCAGGAGATATCCTGACGTGAAAACGTTTGAGTGGGACTACGTTGATTGACAGGAGCTCTCTATCTATTTTACAGTTTGCTTTAAAAGCAGCGCTGTACACAGGACCCTTGCAGGGATGAGAGGCACTGATGATGTATAATTTATCTAGCAATCCTGCAAGGAAATTGCAAAACTAAATCATATGGGCTTCAAGATGATGGTTTGTTTGATGGTCATGACATTTGATAGGAGAGAAATTGGACAGAAAAGGGCATGAAAGTGTTTCACACTCTTTAATTTTTACACAGACTTCCCAAAACAGTCTGAACTCAAAGTGTTGAAAAGTTTTGATGTAAAGATATCACAAGGCATTGGTCATATAAAATACAATCATTTGTGATACTGGATAGAAAGTCTACAGGTATGGATAAACACATGTGAATGTTAAACTTAGAAGGAAAACCAAGCACACAAACGAAAGAAAATAAATCAATAAAAAGATAAGTATTTTTCAGTTGTTTCATATCTTCATTAGATGTACATACAGTACATGTAATTTACAGACATGAACAATAGTTATTATACATGTACAATGTACTACACAAGTACTGGACTGATTGAGGGAGTACAAGGACCCTACCCTCTACAACATGTGTAGATGTTTTTCTTTTTCTCTCTATCTCATTCTCATCCTTGCTCTCACCCCCCCCCCCCCTCTCTCTCTCTCTCTCTCTCTCTCTCATCCCCACTCTCTCTTCCTTTCTCTCTCGCTCTCTCTCGTTCTCTGTCTCTCTCTCCCTCTTGAGGGCACGCTACTACGATCTACTCTTCTCATGAAACTTGACCCTCTGAATGAAACACTTGACTGGGATCCTGTTTGCCAAGTGCAAGCAAGTCGCGAAAACAAATTTTCCCCAATCACCACATACTCTGAGCCATTAAACTTTTGTTGCCTGCTCTCTATAAACACAAGGCCTGATAACGATAGATACAAGAACATACATGTACAATACTAGTGTCTGTGGCAGAGTGAAAGAATAACTTTGAGGCTATAAATGAACCACAGGATCAATTTACTGATGCAGTTCCATTAACACATTTTCCCCTTTTTGTAATTATTTACAATTATTGACTCAATCTCTGTTGCTGTTGTAAATGGAATGTGAACTCGCCACATCAATGACAACACATAAAATATTACAAACTTGTATATTTGAAAGACCTACATGTAATCAAAACAGCCAATTTGAAGTTTGTATAACTTCATAACATGTATTCATAATGCATATCCTTACATGTATTCTAAATACTTGCAACATGAGTTACAACAAATATGTCATCTGTTTGGGGCCTCAAAGGCTTTAACTCACATACTGTACCACAGAGTTAATGCCCTTATGGCTCCAAACTGACAACAAACTGCATGTGCTAACAAAACTGTCACCAGTAAACTAGCCAAAAAAAAACAAATAAAGGAAAACTTGTAAGTCTATTCATCTAATAAAGATCAAGCACAACCCTCACACAATACTGAATTCAAGACTTATTGATGAAGAGTACTCGTGAGAATCTAATTTCTGCCTTCATTCAATCCTTCTCATAATTTGTTTTGATACCTGTGAGTGTGGGTACTCCTTCCTGACTGCCTAATGTATTTACACAGCAGCTAGACAGTACAAATACAGCTAGCTAGCACACAATACTTGTGAGTGCATGTAGAGGAGCAATGCATTCACAAACTACATTGCATTCATGTTCACCATGAGTTTAAAAATACAGAGATAGATCGTACACAGAACATTCATTCATGACAATTGATCACATGTTGTGGTTTGGCTCAACATATGAGTTGGTTGTGTTCACTCATGCTCGTTTTCCTTGTAGAACGCATTTCCAGATAATTAACAAAGCGAAAAAGGCAGTTTCTTTTCTCATTTTCGCTCATAACTTGATTACCCCAAGGTTTACTGTACAGGGTCAAGCAGTTTTTAAAAGTATATTTTAAGGTCAAGCTAATGGTGAGTTGTTTGATTTTGTTATTTAAACTAGATGGAACTTCGACTGCGCGCAGTCGAAATGATGCCTCCGTCATAGAGCAATTTTACAAACCAAAACAGAAGAAATTGTTCAAATTCAAGTTCAATTGTAATCCATTAACAGGTTCTCAGAATATCGTGATTACAAGCAATTTCTCATATACATATATGACCCTTTGATCTTTGACCACATGACCCTAACATCTACTCAGTTCATTGGCTCTGCAAGATGTCCCGAGTTAAATAGAAATCCATCTGTCAGTTCTAATGAGAATGGTTCACAAGCTATTTTTTGCATACATAATGAGCCCATGACCTTTGACCTTTGACCTCATGACCCAAGAATCTACTCAGTTCATTGGCTCTGCAAGATACATACATGATCTAAGTTTGGGAGGAATCCATCAATCTGTTCTAATGATA